>JAVKPL010005154.1:0-23842 GCA_032173675.1 Gastrolobium villosum | reverse complement strand
TGTCCTCTACTTGGTTAGATTTAGTATTGCTTACCCTGGCTACAGTCTTCTCCATCACTTTTTCTACAAAAATATTTCTTCATTTATTTTAAGTCTTTTTCAAAAAACCTAAAAACAAGTCTTTACATTTTGAGTTACCATAGTGTGGAAACACCAATCGATTCATCTAACTTAAGAGGACTGGTTATAGTAGTAATTGTGTATCAATCCCTGTGGAGACGATCTTACTTATCACTTTATTACTTGGAACGATCGGTGCACTTGCCGAGATCGCAACAAGTTTTGGCGCCGTTGCCGGGGATTGTGTTTACAATATTACAAATAACCGTAGATTCTTGAGATTAGATTCCTATTTTTTTATTCTTTTTATCTTGTTTGTGTTGTTCAGGTGTTACTGATAATTTTCTCTGATTTTTTATGCGAGGTAGACTTCCGCCTAAAGACTTTGTAATAGATTCGGAAATTACAAGGACAGAAAAGCAACTAAGGAAGGCTGCTAGACAGATCATTTGGGAAGATTTGAAGCACACACCTTTACAACCAATTCAAGAGATGGTAAAAACAACAATGTTGGTCATGGGCGAGGAGGAAATGCCAACAATCAACCTCCAAGACTGTTGAATACAATTTTGACTCCAGTATTCAACAGGGCCAATTCAAGCATAGTCAGGCCAAATGTGGAGGCTAATAATTTTGAACTCAAGCCATCATTAATTTCTTTGGTGGAAAGGGTTTAATTTTCTGGAGCTGATGATGAAGATCCACATGAGTTTATAGACCGATTCTTGATGGTCTGTGATACCACCAAACACAATGGGGTATCTACAGATGCTATCAGACTTCGGTTGTTCCTTCGCTGTTAAGGGAAAAGCATTAAGGTGGATCGAACGACAGCCAGCAAACAGCATCCTTACATGGGAAGATCTGTCCAGCAAATTCTTTGATCATTTCTTCTCCATGGAAAAATATAATCAGCTGGTGAATGAAATCACAAACTTTCGCCAGTTGGAAGGAGAATCGCTCTGTGCAACTTAGAACAGATTCCAGGAATTAAACAGGAAATGTGCACATTACGAAGGAGATGATGACAGAAAAGTGGTGATATTTTTCAATGGAATCACCCCCGAAACAAGGATGATAATAAATAGTGCCGCTGGAGGTTCTATTCGGGAAAGCACATCTGAGCAGGCTATTGAGTTGATCAAAAAGCTTGCAAGAAATGAAAATGAAAGTGTGCTAGTTCCCACACAAAGAGCAGTGAGAAAACCCACAGATAATGATGTAATATCATTATCTAAAAAGTTTGACAGCTTAAGTGAAAAATTTGACAAATTTCAAGTGTCAAAGGTTCAAACAACTCCACTGATTTGTGACCAATGTCAAGAAAGTCATGAATCCAGTGAGTGTCCAAATCCATCATCCGAAGATTCACTTCAACAATTACAGGTGAATGGGATCTGGTACGATCAGCGTCCTCAACAACAAAATTTCCAGCGAAATCAAAATTTCCCTGGTGGTAACAATAATTTCCAACGGAGGACTCAAGGATCAGGTATGGATTTCAAAACTAGCAATAATTATACTCAATCTTCTCAGACTCAGCAAAAAGAGCCAGCCGAGTGGGAGAAAGCTTTCGCTCAAATGGCTAAGGCTTCCAATGATATGGCTCAGCATACCAATGCTTTCATGGAAGAAACCAGAGCCAACAATAAAAACACAAATGCTTCCATTAAAAATCTGGAGAATCAGATAGGCCAGCTGGCCAAACAATTTTCAGAAAGAATTCCAGGTACCTTTCCAAGTAACACAGTCAACAATCCAAAGGATGACTGTATGGCTGTTACAACAAGAAGTGGTAAGATACTAACAGTTCCAACAAAACCACCTATGGAAAAGGAAATAGGGAAACAAGAGAAGCAAGCAATTGAACCAGAGATTGAGGTAATCATAACAGAAAAAGAAAAGGAAGTCAGGATTGAAAGAGCAGGTTGTAGAACAACCAGTAGTGGCAAAAGAAAAGCATGAGTTAAGCCACGAATATGTTATGTCTAAGGCACCCTATCCAGAAAGATTCAAGAAGGGAGCCTACAACAAACATTATGATAGATTCTTGGACATTTTCAAGAAACTACATATCAATATTCATTTTGCGGAAGCCCTAGCCAATATGCCAGGGTATGCAAAATTCACTGAAGAGTGTAGTGCTTTTATCCAGCAGAAAATTCCAGATAAACTGAGTGATCCAGGAAGTTTTAATATCCCTATTGCTATTGGTGATATTGGCATTGGGAAAGCTTTATGTGATCTCGGGGCTAGCATTAATCTAATGCCCTTATCAGTCTACAAATCATTGGGGATTGAGGAATTGAAACCCACCGAGGTATCACTCCAATTGGCTGACAGATCCGTAAGGAAACCCAATGGTATCATAGAAGATATTCTTGCCAAAGTTGATAAGTTTATCATTCCTGCAGACTTTGTGGTATTGGATATGGGAGAAGGGAGTGAGAAGCCCATGTTATTAGGAAGACCCTTTTTGGCTACAGCCCGAGCCCTAATTGATGTTGAACAAGGGATGATTAAACTAAGAATGAACGATGAGGAAATTATCTACAATGTTTCAGAAGCTATGAAGAGACCGGCTGATAATAATGATTGTTTCCAAGTTGAATCTGTTCAACATAAGAAAGAACGGCCTCAAGAGCTTGATTATGAGTTGAAGGCTCGTGATTATGTACCTTTTGAAAAAGAAGGACTTACTGTAGAGGTACTGAAAGAGAAAGCTGAAGACATAGAGGTTGGTGCCCCTAAAGTTGAGTTGAAGCCATTACCAGACACTTTGAAATATGTGTTTTTGGGAGATGGTAATACTTATCCGGTAATCATCAACAAGGCTCTATCTGAAAGCCAAGAAAAGGAGCTGGTGGAAGTTTTAAAAGCTCATAAAATCGCAATAGGATGGTCTATTGCTGATTTAAAGGGCATAAATCCTTCCTTTTGTACACATAAGATTCTCCTGGAAAATGATATTAAACCTGTGAGGCAACCACAAAGGAGATTGAACCCAACAATGAAAGAGGTGGTAAGGAAGGAAGTTGTAAAACTTCTTGATGCAGGAATGATTTACCCAATTTCTGATGCTGCCTGGGTGAGTCCAGTTCAAACAGTGCCAAAGAAAGGTGGGGTAACAGTAATTACCAATGCAAAACATGAGTTGAATCCAACCAGAACCATCACGGGTTGGAGAATGTGTGTTGATTACAGAAGGTTGAACACAGCTACACGGAAGGATCATTTCCCATTACCCTTTATTGATCAAATGCTGGAAAGATTGGCGGGCCACTCTTATTATTGCTTCTTGGATGGGTATTCAGGCTACAACCAAATACCTGTAGCTCCTGAAGACCAGGAAAAGACAGCTTTTACTTGCCCATTTGGAGTCTTTGCATACAGAAGAATGCCATTCGGCCTTTGCAATGCACCTGCCACATTCCAAAGGTGCATGCTGTCCATTTTTTCAGATATGGTGGAGAGAGGTCTAGAGGTATTTATGGATGACTTCTCTGTTTTTGGATCTAATTTTGATTTTTGATTGAACAATTTATCCAAAGTTTTGAAAAAATGTAATGAGACAAATCTGGTTTTAAATTGGGAAAAGTGCCATTTTATGGTAACTGAAGGTATAGTGCTGGGACACAAAATTTCTAATGCAGGGATTGAAGTTGATAAAGCAAAATTAATGTTGATTGAACAACTTCCCATCCCTGTAAATATAAATGCTGTTAGGAGTTTCCTAGGACATGCAGGTTTTTACAGGCGGTTCATCAAGGATTTCTCCAAGATTGCTAAACCATTAAGCCAACTCTTGGTGAAAGATTCTGAATTTTTGTTTGATGATGCTTGTTCAAAGGCCTTCCATGTGTTAAAAGAAAAGCTTACTACAGCTCCAGTGCTTACAGCTCCCGATTGGAACCTTCCATTTGAACTCATGTGTGACGCCAGTGCATATGCAATTGGTGCAGTCCTTGGTCAGCGTAAGGAAAAGTTATTACATGTCATTTACTATGCTAGCAAAGTTTTGAATGATGCTCAGATTAATTATGCAACAACTGAGAAAGAAATGTTAGCAGTAGTTTATGCATTGGACAAATTTAGACCTTACTTGTTAGGATCTAAAATTGTTGTTTTTACTGACCATTCTGCTATTAAGTTTTTGATGACTAAGCAGGACACAAAACCACGGTTGTTAAGGTGGATGCTACTTTTTCAAGAATTTGATTTGGAAATTCGAGACAAAATTGGAGTAGAAAATAAAGTGGCTGATCATCTCTCTAGAATCCAGGCAAAAGAACTACAAGATAGTTCAGAAAAAGAAATCAATGATTATTTCCCTGATGAGAAGGTGATGGCAGTCTTTGTTCCTCCATGGTTCGCAGATTTTGCCAACTACAAAGTGGTAAGAGAGTTGCCTCCCAACCTTACAAGGCAACAACAAAAGAAATTTCTGCGAGAAGTAAGGCGTTATTTCTGGGAGGATCCACATCTATATTTCCAATGTGCTGATGGGATCCTTCGCAGATGTGTTCCGGAGTTTGAAGTGGGCCAGATTTTATATCATTGCCATTCTTCTAATTATGGAGGACATTTTGGGGGCAATAGAACCGCACAGAAAGTTTTGCAAAGCGGTTACTACTGGCCAACACTTTTTAAGGATGCAAGAGATTGCGTAGAAAAA
This sequence comes from Gastrolobium villosum, assembly GCA_032173675.1. Lineage (NCBI taxonomy): Eukaryota > Viridiplantae > Streptophyta > Magnoliopsida > Fabales > Fabaceae > Gastrolobium > Gastrolobium villosum. The sequence goes on along the minus strand of JAVKPL010005154.1, from coordinate 19,107 downwards.
TGTGACAAATGTCAAAGGACAGGAAATATCTCACGAAAGGATGAGATGCCCTTGAATAATATTTTAGAGGTGGAACTATTTGATGTTTGGGGCATTGATTTTATGGGTCCATTTCCATCCTCTTATTCTAACCAATATATCCTTGTGGCTGTGGATTATGTCTCTAAGTGGGTAGAAGCTGCTGCTCTTCCCACTAATGATGCTAAGGTGGTGGTAAATTTTCTAAGGAAAAATATTTTTACAAGGTTTGGAGTACCTCGAGCTATCATTAGTGATGGGGGTACTCACTTTTGTAACAGACATTTTGAGGGTTTGTTGGATAAATATGGAGTGAGACACAGGATAGCCACACCATATCATCCTCAAACTAGTGGGCAAGTGGAAGTCTCCAATAGAGAGATAAAAAGAATCCTAGAAAAGACAGTAGGGATTTCTAGGAAAGATTGGGCCAAAAAGCTTGATGATGCACTTTGGGCATACAAGACTGCATTCAAAACTCCAATCGGCATGTCACCTTATCAGTTGGTATATGGCAAACCTTGCCATTTACCAGTGGAGTTAGAACACAAAGCTTTGTGGGCCACAAGGTTCTTAAATTTTGAACTATCCGGAGCCCAAAAGAAGAGAATATTGCAGCTAAATGAGCTAGATGAGTTCAGAAGAACTGCTTATGAGAGTGCACAAATTTATAAAGAAAAGACAAAGCAGTGGCATGATAGCAGGATCAAGCATAAAGAGTTTGCACCTGGTCAACAGGTATTACTGTACAATTCTCGATTGAAGTTGTTTCCAGGAAAACTTAAATCTCGTTGGTCTGGTCCCTTTATAGTGAAGAATATATTTCCATATGGCACCATTGAAATCTCTCCCCTGAATGATGAGAGATCCTTTAAAGTAAATGGAAATCGGCTCAAAATTTACTTTGGGGAACCTGTGAATAGAGAGATAATTTCTGTCTCTTTAACTTCACCCGATTAAACATGGTTCCAGTCAGGCTCGTGACATTAAACAAGCGCTTACTGGAGGCAACCAGTGGACATCTGTATCATCTTTGTAATATATAAAAAAAAAGGGGTAAGTCCACGATGATAGCGCGGTTCCCACGCTATCAGCGTGGATGAACAGAAAAGTACAGAAACTACCGCGCTGAGAGCGCGAGATCCGCGCCATCAGCGCGGTAAATGAAAAAGAGGCAGTGATAACCGCGCTCACAGCGCGGGAATGGCGCTGCGAGCGCGGGCGACGCGGCCAGATTTAAAAAGGGTTTCTAACCCTAAAATCCCCATTTCCCCCCACTTCCCTCTCTCTCTCTCTCTCTCTCGCCGCCCCTTCCCCCCTCTTCCCTTTCTTCTTCTTCTTCTTCTTCTTCTTCCTTCCCTACTTCCCTTTCCCCCTATTTTTCTCTCATTCCCCTCATCCCCACCTCCTTCCTCTTCATTTTTCTTTCTTTCTCACACTCCCACACATCTCCCTCATTACCCATCCCCATATTTTGTTCATCCCATTTCATCCCCACATATCCCTCAACCATTGAAGGGTTAGGGTTAGGGTTCTAAGCACTTAGGGATTCATCACTACGTGGTAGATTTTTCTTCAAATGGCAGGAGATAAGGTAAGTGTACACTCTTTTGTTTTTAAATTTGAAATATTGTTTGTTGATACTATGATGTTGATGGGTTTTGGATAAATGCATGCTAAGTGTTTGATAAAATGCTTGAGTCAAGAATTTTCATCTCCCTTCCAAATGATATGAAAACGGAGATGAATGGATGCTGGTCCCCATATTTTGACTGTAATAGAAATGCATGCTAGGTATTTTTCCTAAAATATGATTGTACACATGCCACTGTTGCAATCCCATTTTCGTATTCATACCATGTATTTACTGTCATATTGGTATCCACAATTTAAATGCTATTTTGGTCTGCATTATTATTACTGGTATGTAATATAATGGGATGATGGGGCTGAGTACAATGTTATACTACCATATGCATGAGATAAATCTGGGAATTGTCATTGATTGTCTCTGATTGTGGATTTTAATGCTGTATATATTTGTATGGTATCTGTATTGGAACTTTTCTGAATGCAGCAAAAGAAGGTCGGCAAAAAGCCCGCAGGTGCAGCTGGCACCAAAAGACAAAGAGCCCCTGCTCTGGTCGATTTTGATGGTAACCGGTTTCTGACTCCGGAAGCCCAAGACCGGTACCACAACTGGTTTTTAAGGAAGAAAATCATACCGGAACGAAGGATCAGCAGTCTCCTGGCGGATGACTGTCCGGTGAGCATGACAATTCAAAGAAGGAAATGGAACAAGTTGATACAACTTCCAAGGGCAAGCTGCAGCACCATATTGCGCGAATTCTGTGCCAATGCTGACAAGGACACAGTGGACAGAACAAGAAAAAGCTGGGTCAGGGGGAAGGAAGTATCTTTTACAGCCTTCCAAATTGAGAGGTTGCTGAACACCTCATGGGAAGCAACCCAATCTTGTTTTTTCACAGACACCTTCAACAGGATGCAGCCTGTTGACGGATTGTATAGGGAAGAAATGCCGGCTTTGGCTACCACTGTTCGGGAAGGCATCACTCAACCACATTCTGCATGGAAGCCCAAACAAGGCCAGCCAGCCGTGCCAGAAAAATTGGATAGGCTAGACCTCAATGAAGAAGCAATTTTCTGGCACTCCTTCATCAATTCCACCATCATGGCTTCTACTAATCTAAGTGATGTCAATGTGGAAAGGGCAGTATTGCTGTATACTCTGCTGGGAGATTACAACCTCCATATTGGGGCTATTCTGTCTGATAGAATAGCCCACATCATTACTCATGGCAGGTTAGATTTTAGTCTGGCTCACTGCTCCCTCATTGAGCAGCTTTGCATACAAGCAGGGGTAGATATACCAGATGATGAGCCCAGAGATGTAAAGACCAAAGCAGATCTAACACAACATCAGTATAATGAAATGCAGAAGGAGTCCAGAAGGCAAGCAATATGGAAAGCATCTGGCGGTGCTGTTCCACCACCTGCCCCAGTATCAGCACCATCTACATCTACTGACTCTCAGTTGCTCCAACAGTTACTAGTTCAGAACAACTACATGATGAGCATGTTGGAGCGACTGTGCTTGGATAGGGGAATTGACACAGCTGGATTAATGGGTCAAGTTCCACCTGGTACACAAGCGGGTCCATCTATGCCTTCCACTACTGCAGATGATGACATCCTCGGTGATTTTGAGGCTGATGAGTTTATGGATGACATCTGACTTTATTCCTCCAGTGCCATTTACTGCATTTTGTTTAATTTTCTTGAAACAATTTAGTTTTACATTTTGAGAAAAAGGGTTGAACAAAGTTAAGGTTGCTGGCACTTTATATTGGTTTATATTTTCCTGAGTATTTTGCTTTGGATATTAACAATTATGTGTGCACTCCATCTGGCAGCTTACGCTATAATCTAGATTAGTTTGTTGCTGAGGACAGCAACATTCTAAATCTGGGAATTATCGCATACATGCTGAATGCAAGATTGCAAGGTTGATGAATGTGGTGGAACTACACCATACACCATGAAAAAGAAGTCTTGTATTGAAAAAGAAAAAATTCTCAGGTTCAATTATGCTTGATTAAATTCTGGATGCATAAACTGCTAGCATGATATTGTATAGGCAATTTCTGTCAACTAGTATGTCTGAATTTCTAAGCTTGAATGATTAATAAATGCCTAAATGATTATTTTGGAAATCTAGTTTGACATCATAGCTAGTGAGTTTTTGTGCTCAAACACTTAATTTATTTTGAGAGACCTCACTGTGATAGCATTCTAGAACTTGCTTTGTTTCTCTGAGATGCATGCATTGATTGAAATGATAAAGGCAGAATTTTATTCTGTAGCCATGGCCAAATAACCCACCTATGTGAATTTTTCCAGTGCTAACCCCTTTGTGCCTGAGCCTTTTTTTTCATAATTCCTGTTGATTGCTTAGCCATATTCCTATTGTCTTACCTTAAATGAGATTGAATCCCTGATGTTTTGAAATAAAACAAAGAAATTGAGGTAAGCTCCACAGAGGTCAATGTAAAGAAAGGCGACTGAATTGTGCCTTTAAAAGGAAAGGAGAAAAAGGAAAAAGAAAAAGGTGAATATAAAGAAAATATGGCTGAAGGAATTAAAATTCCCGAAATTCTGTGGGAACATTAGTGGAGCAAAACAAATGAGTTGAATGTGTTAAAAATATCAATTTTCAATCTCATTGTTACTTGAGCTACTATCCATAAAATCCTACCCTTTAGCCTGGCCAAAGTACAACCTGTGATGTCCTTTTGATCAATTTTGCATGTATTAATGTTCCTCATCTTTAGGAACTTGAGAATATGAGCAAGTTTATGATAATGTTGTTGCTGTGATAGCTTGAGTGATTGTCATTTCCCCAAACACTTGAGTATTGAGCATTACTTGATTATCTGGGTGAGGGATGTGCAAATTAGATTCTAATCTTTTCATGGAAGGCATTATTAAATTCTTCGCATTGATTCAAGTATACTTAGTATGATGATCTGTTGGCTGTACAATGTTATGTTGGATTAATCTGTTTCCTGGATTTAGTCTTGTACATTGCTAGGGACAGCAAAGTTCAAATCTGGGAATTATTTGATATGCGATCAGCATATAGGAAATTACACGGCAAAAAGAGAAAGAAAATGACTCAATCAATGCAAGAAAAGCAGAGAAAAAGAGTAAAAACATCCAAAGTCTGAATATCAAGGAAGATAAACAAAAGAAGGCAAAAACATATCAAAAGAGACCTAGGTTCCCATGCTCACAGCGCGGGAATGGCGCTCTGAGCGTGGAAGGAGGAAATTTGGCAGAAGGTCCCGCGCTGAGAGCGCGAGATCTGCGCCATCAGCGCGGGTGGGCAGAATTTGGCAGAAACTCCCACGCTCTGAGCGCGGGAGTGGCGCTCTGAGCGTGGGAGGCGCGAAAATATGAAGATTCAAATGTTGCAAATTAGGTCAAAGTCTCTTATAAAAAGAGACTCAACCTTTAAAGAAGGGACATCTGATATAGACCAAAAAACCTAGAGGAGCAGATCCGACTGAAGGAGGAAGGCGTTCTTCGTGTTCGTCATTCCGTTCTTGTACTTTTCTTTTATTTTCTTTTCAGTTCATGTTGAAATCAGATCAGCGATCATGATGTTGATTGGCTAGATCTATTTCTGTAGTCAGGGGCATGATCCCTTTGTGAACAATTGTTACAAGGATTGAATCATTATATGTATTGATTTTAATATATTTCATCTTTATCTTGAGCGTATTAATATTATTTCTGTTAGATCTGATCAACCTAATAGGGAATGATATTCTGGGGATCAGGATTCGCAATAGGGATATTGGAATACTGATCCTGAAAGGAGATAAAGATGACTCTCCATGCATGTTCTAGGGATAGACTTGTATGGATTGCAGTCGTGGGATTTATCTACATAATGCTTATTTTCAGGCGGAATTACTAAGGGACTAGGGTTCCAACTGAAGTAAAGGGTTAGATCACCAAGGGATTGGGATCTAACTAATTAATTCTAAAAAGATGATAATTTGTCTGAGTTGTTAATTTCGATAGGTATTATGAATCAATCCGAAGTAAAATTGGGAACAATTGGTGAATGTACCCTGGCTACAGTCTTCTTCATCACTTCTTCTACAAAAATATTTCTTCATTTATTTTAAGTCTTTTTCAGAAAAACCTAAAAACAAGTCTTTACATTTTGAGTTACCATAGTGTGGAAACACCAATCGATTCATCTAACTTAAGAGGACTGGTTATAGTAGTAATTGTGTATGAATCCCTGTGGAGACGATCTTACTTATCACTTTATTACTTGGAACGATCGGTGCACTTGCCAAGATCGCAACACTCCCCTTCATCATTTCTTGAACCTTGAGGCCCTTTTCCTTCACTCCTCTTCTCCTAAACACTTGAGAGCATGCAAGGTGAGGAAGTGTGAGTGTGAACTTCTGAGTTTCCAGCCTCTGTGTGTTGGTGAGGTTGCTGGCCTTGGGTGGTTTGAGGGTTGGAAGCCATAGTTGTGGCATTTTGAGGTCCAAGTAGTGATCTTTGTGTAGAAAGAACCAACCTTGTGAAGGCATTTTCGTTTGGTGTTAAGTCAGAACCTTGGGAGCTGGTTGTGAGCTCCAAGAGCACCTCCATCTCCTGTTTTGAGCTTTTGGTAAGTTGTTCAACCTTTGATCTTAAGTTTTGATGCTTAAAGTTGATGTCTTGGCCATGTTTAATGAGTAAACAAGAAGGTATAATGAGTATGAACCTAAAATAGATTAAAAATGCATGCTTTAACGTGTACATGTGTTAAAAGTTGAATCTTTGGGTTGGATATTCACGAAATGCAGAAACTGCATTCTGTCGTGAGATATCCGGATATTTGTCGAACAGATATCCGGATATCAGTATCCGGATATGGTATCCGGATATGTATATCCGGATATGGTATCCGGATATCCATATTCGGATGTGGGATCTGGGTATCCGGATATGGTATATCCGGATATGGCCAGTGTGATATCCGGATATGACATATCCGGATATGTCCCTTGTGATATCCGGATATCCTGGGTTTTCGCAGAACAGTAGTTGTGCTGTATGAACAGTAAACTATTGGGGGTTTGTGGACCCTAGATTAAGGAAGTTTAACTTCTGTAATTAATGAACTAAGTCAGAATCATATGAGTAAGGGCTTATGGCTTTATTGGAAGCCTTAAGACGTAAAGCGTAAAAGAAAGGCGTAGTCTTTAAGTTGTATGCTTGTGATGCATAAATATTGATGTATTATTGGTCCATATCAGATTGTGATACTGCTATTTTTGGACTTGTGAGTGGTTGGACTCTTGGCTTGGATAGCTAGCTTGCAAGGTAAGCTTTCGTGTCCTCGGTTTAGCCATTTTGTTGTTCCACCATGTCCCATAGGGATGTGGTTTATGCATGTTGTGTTACATGCTTTGATGTTTTGGAAATGCTGTTGAACTATTATATGCAATGAGCTTTTATGATATGCATGTGGTGTCCACCTATACGGTAAGCCTGAGTATGTAGTACATACAAGATGGTGAGGCTGTGGGTGAGGTGCAAGCGGTGTTCCTTGTACTCATGTAGGTATAGACGTATTCCTGCATTTCTCTGGCCAGTAGATTTGATAAACACACATGGCATGATTATCTGCTGCATCGCATAGTTTTGGAACTTATATTGTAAATACTGTTTTTGAACTTATATTACACATGTAAGTGAGCTTGGGGTGGAAGATCCTTGAGGACCCCTTGTCTTACTGAGATTTCTTGTTTAGAGATCTCACCCCACGTTTGGGGACGCTTATTGCAGGTTCAGGTAATGTTGAGGGCTCAGGTGGCAGGAGGCCAGAGCTGAGCTAGACTATCTGTATTTTGCTGATATGATGGATGTTGTTTATTGACGGTTGTTTATGTTTTCTGTTAAGTTTATGTTGAGACTGTTATTGGGCATTGTTGCCTTATTTGGTGAGCATGGGGTTTGTCCATGCCACATGGTTGTGTTATTGTCTTTTAATTGAAGTTGTAATTAAAGTATCAGGATTTTGACCCAGGCTACGTGTTGTAGTCCTGTGGCTTTAGATACTCACATTATATTTATATATGAGGTAATCCAGTTAGTTGTCTTGCAATTTACATACAGGCAGTATTTTATGGAAATGATTAAGTAATCAAGTTGGCTAAGGTTAATGACGTCATAATTGAATTAAAGAAAAAGTTATTCCGTATTTTAATTAAGCGTGGCATAATACGATAGTATGTTAACAATCCGGGTTAACACGGGCTGTTACAAACCACGGCTCATTCTGGTGCACAGCGGCTAGCCCACGGAGCACCAAGGCTAATTTTGGTGCACCGCGGCTAGCCCATGGTGCACCACGACTCATTCTGGTGCACCGCGGCTCATTCTGGTGCACCCCGGCTCATTCTAGTGCACAGCGGCTAGCCCATGGTGCACCACGGCTCATTTTGGTGCACCCCGGCACATTCTGGTGCAACGCGGCTAGCCCATGGTGCACCACGGCTCATTCAGGTACACCATAGCTCATTCTCGTGCACAGCGGCTAGCCCATGGTGAACCACGGCTCATTCTGGTGCTCCCCGGCTCATTCTGGTGCACCGCGGCTAGCCCATGGTGCACCACGACTCATTCTAGTGCACTGCGTCTAGCCCATGGTGCACCACGGCTCATTCTGGTGCACCGCCGCTAGCCCATGGTACACCACGGCTCAGTCTGGTGCACTGCGGCTAGCCCATGGTGCTCCACGACTCATTCTGGTGAACCACGGCTCATTCTGGTGCACAGCGGCTAGCCCACGGAGCACCAAGGCTAATTTTGGTGCACCGCGGCTAGCCCATGGTCCACCACGACTCATTCTGGTGCACCGCGGCTCATTCTGGTGCACCCCGGCTCATTCTAGTGCACAGCGGCTAGCCCATGGTGCACCACGGCTCATTTTGGTGCACCCCGGCACATTCTGGTGCACCGCGGCTAGCCCATGGTGCACCACGGCTCATTTTGGTGCACCCCGGCACATTCTGGTGCAACGCGGCTAGCCCATGGTGCACCACGGCTCATTCAGGTACACCATAGCTCATTCTCGTGCGCAGCGGCTAGCCCATGGTGAACCACGGCTCATTCTGGTGCTCCCCGGCTCATTCTGGTGCACCGCGGCTAGCCCATGGTGCACCACGACTCATTCTAGTGCACTGCGTCTAGCCCATGGTGCACCACGGCTCATTCTGGTGCACCGCCGCTAGCCCATGGTGCACCACGGCTCAGTCTGGTGCACTGCGGCTAGCCCATGGTGCTCCACGACTCATTCTGGTGAACCACGGCTCATTCTGGTGCACAGCGGCTAGCCCACGGAGCACCAAGGCTAATTTTGGTGCACCGCGGCTAGCCCATGGTGCACCACGACTCATTCTGGTGCACCGCGGCTCATTCTGGTGCACCACGGCTGGTGCACCACGGCTCATTCTGGTGCACAGCGGCTAGCCCATGGTGCACCACGGCTCATTTTGGTGCACCCCGGCACATTCTGGTGCACCGCGGCTAGCCCATGGTGCACCACGATTCATTCTGGTGCACTGCAGCTCATTCTGGTGCACCATTGCTCATTCTGGCACACCATTGCAACAAAACTCCCCCACAAATTTTAAATGTCATCATCTCGATTGTGCACCGCGGCTAGCCCAGGGTGCACCACGGCTCATTCTGGTGCACCGCGGCTCATTCTGGTGTACCACGGCTCATTCTGGTGCACCGCGGCTAGCCCATGGTGCAACACGGCTCATTCTGGTGCACCGCGGCTCATTCTGGTGCACCGCGGCTCATTCTGGTGCACTGTGGCTAGCCCATGGTGCAGCCCGGCTCATTCTAATGCAGAGCGGCTCATTCTGGTGCAGCGTGGCTCATTCTGGTGCACCGCGGCTAGCCCATGGTGCACCACGACTCATTCTAGTGCACTGCGGCTAGCCCATGGTGCACCACGGCTCATTCTGGTGCACCGCCGCTAGCCCATGGTACACCACGGCTATCCCATGGTGCTCCACGACTCATTCTGGTGAACCACGGCTCATTCTGGTGCACAGCGGCTAGCCCACGGAGCACCAAGGCTAATTTTGGTGCACCGCGGCTAGCCCATGGTGCACCACGACTCATTCTGGTGCACCGCGGCTCATTCTGGTGCACCCCGGCTCATTCTAGTGCACAGCGGCTAGCCCATGGTGCACCACGGCTCATTTTGGTGCACCCCGGCACATTCTGGTGCAACGCGGCTAGCCCATGGTGCACCACGGCTCATTCAGGTACACCATAGCTCATTCTCGTGCACTGCGGCTAGCCCATGGTGAACCACGGCTCATTCTGGTGCTCCCCGGCTCATTCTGGTGCACCGCGGCTAGCCCATGGTGCACCACGACTCATTCTAGTGCACTGCGGCTAGCCCATGGTGCACCACGGCTCATTCTGGTGCACCGCCGCTAGCCCATGGTACACCACGGCTCAGTCTGGTGCACTGCGGCTAGCCCATGGTGCTCCACGACTCATTCTGGTGAACCACGGCTCATTCTGGTGCACAGCGGCTAGCCCACGGAGCACCAAGGCTAATTTTGGTGCACCGCGGCTAGCCCATGGTGCACCACGACTCATTCTGGTGCACCGCGGCTCATTCTGGTGCACCCCGGCTCATTCTAGTGCACAGCGGCTAGCCCATGGTGCACCACGGCTCATTTTGGTGCACCCCGGCACATTCTGGTGCACCGCGGCTAGCCCATGGTGCACCACGATTCATTCTGGTGCACTGCAGCTCATTCTGGTGCACCATTGCTCATTCTGGCACACCATTGCAACAAAACTCCCCCACAAATTTTAAATGTCATCATCTCGATTGTGCACCGCAGCTAGCCCATGGTGCACCACGGCTCATTCTGGTGCACTGCGGCTCATTCTGGTGCACCGCGGCTCATTCTGGTGCACCGCGGCTCATTCTGGTGCACCGCGGCTCATTCTGGTGCACCGCGGCTCATTCTGGTGCACCACGGCTCATTCTGGTGTACCACGGCTCATTCTGGTGCACCATGGTGCACGACGGCTCATTCTGGTGCACCACGGCTCATTCTGGTGCACCGCGGCTAGCCCATGGTGCACCACGACTCATTCTTGTGCACCGCGGCTAGCCCATGGTGCACCACGGCTCATTCTGGTGCACCGCCGCTAGCCCATGGTGCACCACGGCTCAGTCTGGTGCACTGCGGCTATCCCATGGTGCACCACGACTCATTCTGGTGAACCACGGCTCATTCTGGTGCACAGCGGCTAGCCCACGGATCACCAAGGCTAATTTTGGTGCACCGCGGCTAGCCCATGGTGCACCACGACTCATTCTGGTGCACCGCGGCTCATTCTGGTGCACCACCGCTCATTCTGGTGCACCGCGGCTAGCCCATGGTGCACCACGGCTCATTTGGTGCTCATTCTGGTGCACCATAGCTCATTCTAGTGCACTGCGGCTAGCCCATGGTGCACCACGGCTCATTCTGGTGCGCCGCGGCTCATTCTGGTGCACCGCGGCTAGCCCATGGTGCACCACGACTCATTCTAGTGCACTGCGGCTAGCCCATGGTGCACCACGGCTCATTCTGGTGCACCGCCGCTAGCCCATGGTACACCACGGCTCAGTCTGGTGCACTGCGGCTAGCCCATGGTGCTCCACGACTCATTCTGGTGAACCACGGCTCATTCTGGTGCACAGCGGCTAGCCCACGGAGCACCAAGGCTAATTTTGGTGCACCGCGGCTAGCCCATGGTGCACCACGACTCATTCTGGTGCACCGCGGCTCATTCTGGTGCACCCCGGCTCATTCTAGTGCACAGCGGCTAGCCCATGGTGCACCACGGCTCATTTTGGTGCACCCCGGCACATTCTGGTGCAACGCGGCTAGCCCATGGTGCACCACGGCTCATTCAGGTACACCATAGCTCATTCTCGTGCACTGCGGCTAGCCCATGGTGAACCACGGCTCATTCTGGTGCTCCCCGGCTCATTCTGGTGCACCGCGGCTAGCCCATGGTGCACCACGACTCATTCTAGTGCACTGCGTCTAGCCCATGGTGCACCACGGCTCATTCTGGTGCACCGCCGCTAGCCCATGGTACACCACGGCTCAGTCTGGTGCACTGCGGCTAGCCCATGGTGCTCCACGACTCATTCTGGTGAACCACGGCTCATTCTGGTGCACAGCGGCTAGCCCACGGAGCACCAAGGCTAATTTTGGTGCACCGCGGCTAGCCCATGGTGCACCACGACTCATTCTGGTGCACCGCGGCTCATTCTGGTGCACCCCGGCTCATTCTAGTGCACAGCGGCTAGCCCATGGTGCACCACGGCTCATTTTGGTGCACCCCGGCACATTCTGGTGCACCGCGGCTAGCCCATGGTGCACCACGATTCATTCTGGTGCACTGCAGCTCATTCTGGTGCACCATTGCTCATTCTGGCACACCATTGCAACAAAACTCCCCCACAAATTTTAAATGTCATCATCTCGATTGTGCACCGCAGCTAGCCCATGGTGCACCACGGCTCATTCTGGTGCACTGCGGCTCATTCTGGTGCACTGCGGCTCATTCTGGTGCACCGCGGCTCATTCTGGTGCACCGCGGCTCATTCTGGTGCACCGCGGCTCATTCTGGTGCACCGCGGCTCATTCTGGTGCACCGCTGCTTGCCCATGGTGCACCACGACTCATTCTGGTGCACCGCGGCTCTTTTTGGGGCACCGCGGCTATTCTGGTGCACCACACCACGGCTGATTCGGGTGCACCGCGGCTAGCCCATGGTACACCACGGCTCAGTCTGGTACACCACGGCTATCCCATGGTGCTCCACGACTCATTCTGGTGAACCACGGCTCATTCTGGTGCACAGCGGCTAGCCCACGGAGCACCAAGGCTAATTTTGGTGCACCGCGGCTAGCCCATGGTGCACCACGACTCATTCTGGTGCACCGCGGCTCATTCTGGTGCACCCCGGCTCATTCTAGTGCACAGCAGCTAGCCCATGGTGCACCACGGCTCATTTTGGTGCACCCCGGCACATTCTGGTGCAACGCGGCTAGCCCATGGTGCACCACGGCTCATTCAGGTACACCATAGCTCATTCTCGTGCACAGCGGCTAGCCCATGGTGAACCACGGCTCATTCTGGTGCTCCCCGGCTCATTCTGGTGCACCGCGGCTAGCCCATGGTGCACCACGACTCATTCTAGTGCACTGCGTCTAGCCCATGGTGCACCACGGCTCATTCTGGTGCACCGCCGCTAGCCCATGGTACACCACGGCTCAGTCTGGTGCACTGCGGCTAGCCCATGGTGCTCCACGACTCATTCTGGTGAACCACGGCTCATTCTGGTGCACAGCGGCTAGCCCACGGAGCACCAAGGCTAATTTTGGTGCACCGCGGCTAGCCCATGGTGCACCACGACTCATTCTGGTGCACCGCGGCTCATTCTGGTGCACCCCGGCTCATTCTGGTGCACCCCGGCTCATTCTGGTGCACAGCGGCTAGCCCATGGTGCACCACGGCTCATTATGGTGCACCCCGGCACAATCTGGTGCACCGCGGCTAGCCCATGGTGCACCACGATTCATTCTGGTGCACTGCAGCTCATTCTGGTGCACCATTGCTCATTCTGGCACACCATTGCAACAAAACTCCCCCACAAATTTTAAATGTCATCATCTCGATTGTGCAGCACAGCTAGCCCATGGTGCACCACGGCTCATTCTGGTGCACTGCGGCTCATTCTGGTGCACCGCGGCTCATTCTGGTGCACCGCGGCTCATTCTGGTGCACCGCGGCTCATTCTGGTGCACCGCGGCTCATTCTGGTGCACCGCGGCTAGCCCATGGTGCACCACGACTCATTCTAGTGCACTGCGGCTAGCCCATGGTGCACCACGGCTCATTCTGGTGCACCGCCGCTAGCCCATGGTACACCACGGCTCAGTCTGGTGCACTGCGGCTATCCCATGGTGCTCCACGACTCATTCTGGTGAACCACGGGTCATTCTGGTGCACAGCGGCTAGCCCACGGAGCACCAAGGCTAATTTTGGTGCACCGCAGCTAGCCCATGGTGCACCACGACTCATTCTGGTGCACCGCGGCTCATTCTGGTGCACCCCGGCTCATTCTAGTGCACAGCGGCTAGCCCATGGTGCACCACGGCTCATTTTGGTGCACCCCGGCACATTCTGGTGCACCGCGGCTAGCCCATGGTGCACCACGGCTCATTTTGGTGCACCCCGGCACATTCTGGTGCAACGCGGCTAGCCCATGGTGCACCACGATTCATTCTGGTGCACCACGACTCATTCCGGTGCACCGCGGCTCATTCTGGTGCACCCCGGCTCATTCTAGTGCACAGCGGCTAGCCCATGGTGCACCACGGCTCATTTTGGTGCACCCCGGCACATTCTGGTGCAACGCGGCTAGCCCATGGTGCACCACGATTCATTCTGGTATACCACGACTCATTCCGGTGCACCGCGGCTCATTCTGGTGCACCCCGGCTCATTCTAGTGCACAGCGGCTAGCCCATGGTGCACCACGGCTCATTTTGGTGCACCCCGGCACATTCTGGTGCACCGCGGCTAGCCCATGGTGCACCACGATTCATTCTGGTGCACTGCAACTCATTCTGGTGCACCATTGCTCATTCTGGCACACCATTGCAACAAAACTCCCCCACAAATTTTAAATGTCATCATCTCGATTGTGCACCGCAGCTAGCCCATGGTGCACCACGGCTCATTCTGGTGCACCGCGGCTCATTCTGGTGCACTGCGGCTCATTCTGGTGCACCGCGGCTCATTCTGGTGCACCACGGCTCATTCTGGTGCACCGCGGCTAGCCCATGGTGCACCACGACTCATTCTAGTGCACTGCGGCTAGCCCATGGTGCACCACGGCTCATTCTGGTGCACCGCCGCTCATTCTGGTGCTAGCCCATGGTGCACCACGGCTCATTCTGGTGCACCGCGGCTAGCCCATGGTGCACCACGGCTCATTCTGGTGCACCGCGGCTAGCCCATGGTGCACCACGGATTATTGTGGTGTACGGCGGCTCATTTTGGGGCATTGCGGCTAGCCCATGGTGCACCACGGTTCATTCTGGTGCACCGCGGCTCAATTTGGTGCATCGCGGCAAGTCCATGGTGCACCACGGCTCATTGCGGTGCATCGCGGCTCATTCCGGTGCACCGCGACTAACCCATGGTGCACGAAGGCTAATTCGAATGCACCACGGCTCCTTCTGGTGCACCGCGGCAAACCCATGGTGCACCACGGCTCATTCTGGTGCACCTCGGCTAGCCCATGGTGCACCACAGCTCATTCTTTTGCACCGCGGCTATCCCATGGTGCACCACGGCTCATTCTGGTGCACCGCGGCTAGCCAATGGTCCACCACGCCTCATTCTGGTGCACCGCGGCTAGCCCATGGTGCACCACGGCTCATTCTAGTGCACTGCGGCTCATTCTGGTGCACCGCGGCTTGCCCATGGTGCACCACGCATCATTCTGGTGCACCGCGGCTAGCCCATGGTGAACCACGGCTCATTCTGGTGCTCCCCTGCTCATTCTGGTGCACCGCGACTAGCCCAGGGTGCACCACGGCTCATTCTGGTGCACCGCGGCTAGCCCATCGTGCACCACGGCTCATTCTGGTGCACCGCGGCTAGCCCACGGTGCACCACGGCTTATTCTGGTGCACCGCGGCTAGCCCATCGTGCTCCACGGCTCATTCTGGTGAACCTCGGCTCATTTTGTTGCACAGCGGCTAGCCCACGGAGCTCTAAGGCTCATTCTGGTACACCGCAGCTAGCCCATGGTGCACCACGATTCATTCTGGTGCACCGCAGCTCATTCTGGTGCACCGCAGCTCATTCTGGTGCACCATTGGTCATTCTGGTGCAGCATTGCAACAAAACTCCCCCATAAATTTTAAATGTCATCATCTCGATTGTGCACCGCTGCTAGCCCATGGTGCACCACGGCTCATTCTGGTGCACTGCGGCTCATTCTGGTGCACTGCGGCTCATTCTGGTGCACCGCGGCTCATTCTGGTGCACCGCTGCTTGCCCATGGTGCACCACGACTCATTCTGGTGCACCGCGGCTAGCCCATGGTGAACCACGGCTCATTCTGGTGCTCCCCGGCTCATTCTGGTGCACCGCGGCTAGCCCATGGTGCACCACGACTCATTCTAGTGCACTGCGGCTAGCCCATGGTGCACCACGGCTCATTCTGGTGCACCGCCGCTAGCCCATGGTCCACCACGGCTCAGTCTGGTGCACTGCGGCTAGCCCATGGTGCACCACGGCTCATTCTGGTGAACCACGGCTCATTCTGGTGCACAGCGGCTAGCCCACGGAGCACCAAGGCTAATTTTGGTGCACCGCGGCTAGCCCATGGTGCACCACGACTCATTCTGGTGCACCACGGCTCATTCTGGTGCACCCCGGCTCATTCTAGTGCACAGCGGCTAGCCCATGGTGCACCATGGCTCATTTTGGTGCACCCTGGCACATTCTGGTGCAACACGGCTAGCCCATGGTGCACCACGGCTAATTCAGGTGCACTGCGGCTAGCCCATGGTTATCCACGGCTCATTCTGGTGCTCCCCGGCTCATTCTGGTGCACCGCGGCTAGCCCATGGTGCACCACGACTCATTCTAGTGCACTGCGGCTAGCCCATGGTGCACCACGGCTCATTCTGGTGCACCGCGGCTAGCCCATGGTGCACCACGGATCATTCTGGTGCACCGCGGCTATCCCATGGTGCACCACAGCTTATTCGGGTGCACCGCGGCTAGCCCATGGTGCACCACGGCTCAATCTGGTGCACCGCGGCTAGCCCATGTGCACCACGGCTCATTCTGGTGCACCGCGGCTAGCCCATGGTGCACCACGGCTCATTCTGGTGCACCGCGGCTAGCCCCATGGTGCACCACGGCTCATTCTGGTGCACCGCGGCTAGCCCATGGTGCACCACGGCTCATTCTGGTGCACCGCGGCTAGCCAATGGTGCGCCGCGGCTCATTCTGGTGCACTGCGGCTCATTCTGGTGCATCGCGGCTAGCCCATGGTGCACCACGACTCATTCTGGTGAACCTCGGCTAGCCCATGGTGCACCACGGCTCATTCTGGTGCACTGCGGCTAGCCCATGGTGTACCACGGCTCATTCTG
Source organism: Gastrolobium villosum (assembly GCA_032173675.1). Taxonomy (NCBI): domain Eukaryota; kingdom Viridiplantae; phylum Streptophyta; class Magnoliopsida; order Fabales; family Fabaceae; genus Gastrolobium; species Gastrolobium villosum. The sequence goes on along the minus strand of JAVKPL010005154.1, from coordinate 2,271 downwards.
GTGCACCACGATTCATTCTGGTGCACCGCAGCTCATTCTGGTGCACCGCAGCTCATTCTGGTGCACCGCAGCTCATTCTGGTGCACCATTGGTCATTCTGGTGCAGCATTGCAACAAAACTCCCCCATAAATTTTAAATGTCATCATCTCGATTGTGCACCGCTGCTAGCCCATGGTGCACCACGGTTCATTCTGGTGCACTGCGGCTCATTCTGGTGCACCGCGGCTCATTCTGGTGCACCGCTGCTTGCCCATGGTGCACGACGACTCATTCTGGTGCACCGCGGCTAGCCCATGGTGAACCACGGCTCATTCTGGTGCACCGCGGCTAGCCCATGGTGCACCGCGGCTAGCCCACGGTGCACCGCGGCTAGCCCACGGTGCACCGCGGCTAGCCCATGGTCCACCACGGCTCAGTCTGGTGCACGGCGGTTAGCCCATGGTGCCCCACGGCTCATTCTGGTGAACCACGGCTCATTCTGGTGCACAACGGCTAGCCCACGGAACACCAAGGCTAATTTTGGTGCACCGCGGCTAACCCATGGTGCACCACGACTCATTCTGGTGCGCCGCGGCTCATTCTGGTGCACCCCGGCTCATTCTAGTGCACAGCGGCTAGCCCATGGTGCACCATGGCTCATTTTGGTGCACCCTGGCACATTCTGGTGCAACACGGCTAGCCCATGGTGCACCACGGCTCATTCAGGTACACCATAGCTCATTCTCGTGCACTGCGGCTAGCCCATGGTGCACCACGGCTCATTCTGGTGCTCCCCGGCTCATTCTGGTGCACCACGGCTAGCCCATGGTGCACCACGGCTCATTCTAGTGTACTGCGGCTAGCCCATGGAGCACCACGGCTCATTCTGGTGCACCACCTCGGCTAGCCCATGGTGCACCACAGCTCATTCTTTTGCACCGCGGCTATCCCATGGTGCACCACGGCTCATTCTGGTGCACCGCGACTAGCCAATGGTCCACCACGCCTCATTCTGGTGCACCGCGGCTAGCCCATGGTGCACCACGGCTCATTCTGGTGCACTGCGGCTCATTCTGGTGCACCGCGGCTTGCCGATGGTGCACCACGACTCATTCTGCTGCACCGCGGCTAGCCCATGGTGCACCACGGCTCATTCTGGTGCTCCCCTACTCATTCTGATCCACCGCGGCTAGCCCATGGTGCACCACGACTCATTCTAGTGCACTGCGGCTCGCCCATGGTGCACGGCGGCTCATTCTGGTGCACCGCGATTCATTCTGGTGCACTGCGGTTCATTCTGGTGCACCGCGGCTACCCCATGGTGCACCACGGCTCATTCTAGTGCACCGCGGCTAGCCCATGGTGCACCACGGCTCATTCTGGTGCACCGCGGCTAGCCCATGGTGCACCATGGCTCATTCTGGTGCACCGCGGCTAGCCCATGGTGCACCATGGCTCATTCTGGTGCACCGCGGCTAGCCCATGGTGCACCACGACTCATTCTGGTGCACCGCGGCTAGCCCATGGTGAACCACGGCTCATTCTGGTGCTCCCCTGCTCATTCTGGTGCACCACGGCTAGCCCGTGGTGCACCACGACACATTCTAGTGCATTGCGGCTAGCCCATGGTGCACCACGGCTCATTCTGGTGCACCGCGGCTCGTTCTGGTGCACCGCCGCTAGCCCATGGTGCACCACGGCTCATTCTGGTGCACCGCGGCTAGCCCATGGTGCACCGCGGCTCATTCTGGTGCACCGCCGCCCATGGTGCACCGCGGCTCATTCTGGTGCACCGCGGCTAGCCCTTGGTGCACCACGGCTCATTCTGGTGAACCTCGACTCATTCTAGTGCACAGTGGCTAGCCCACGGAGCTCTAAGGCTCATTCTAGTGCACCGCGGCTAGCCCATGGTGCACCACGGCTCATTTTGGTGCACCCCGGCACATTCTGGTGCAACGCGGCTAACCCATGGTGCACCACGGCTCATTCAGGTACACCATAGCACATTCTCGTGCACTGCGGCTAGCCCATGGTGAACCACGACTCATTCTGGTGCTCCCCGGCTCATTCTGGTGCACCGCGGCTAGCCCATGGTGCACCACGACTCATTCTAGTGTACTGCGTCTAGCCCATGGTGCACCACAGCTCATTCTGGTGCACCGCCGCTAGCCCATGGTACACCACGGCTCAGTCTGGTGCACTGCAGCTAGCCCATGGTGCTCCACGACTCATTCTGGTGAACCACGGCTCATTCTGGTGCACAACGGCTAGCCCACGGAGCACCAAGGCTA
>JAVKPL010005153.1:0-23897 GCA_032173675.1 Gastrolobium villosum | reverse complement strand
TCAAAAAGAAATTGATTTTGTGAAGATTTTTGATGGAAAATGGATTTTTTTATTTTTGACGAAAAATGTATTCCGTCGAAAATGGATGAATAAAATAAATGCAAAAGAAATTGATTTTGTGAAGTTTTTCCACGAAAAATGGATTCCGTCGAAGATTTTGGACGGAAAATGAATTCCGTCGAAAATGGATGAATAAAATAAATGCAAAAGAAATTGATTTTATGAAGTTTTAAGATGGAAAATGGATTCCGTCGAAGATTTTTGACGAAAAATGTATTCCGTCGAAAATGGATGAATAAAATAAATGCAAAAGAAATTGTTTTTGTGTAGTTTTTCGACGGAAAAAGAATTTCGTCGAAAACGGATTAATAAAATACATGCAAAAGAAATTGATTTTGTGAAGTTTTTCGACGGAAAATGGATTCCGTCGAAGATTTTTGACGGAAAATGAATTCCGTCAAAAATGGATGAATAAAATAAATGCAAAAGAAATTGAATTTATGAATTTTTTCGATGGAAAATGGATTCCGTCGAAGATTTTTGACGAAAATGAATTCCGTCGAAAATGGATGAATAAAATAAATGCAAAAGAAATTGATTTTGTGAAGTTTTTCGACGTAAAATGGATTTCGTCGAAGATTTTGGACGGAAAATGAATTCCGTCGAAAATAGATGAATAAAATAAATGCAAAAGAAATTGATATTATGAAATTTTAAGATAGGAAATGGATTCCGTCGAAGATTTTTGACGAAAAATGTATTCCGTCGAAAATGGATGAATAAAATAAATGCAAAAGAAATTGTTTTTGTGTAGTTTTTCGACAGAAAAAGAATTTCGTCGAAAACGGATTAATAAAATACATGCAAAAGAAATTGATTTTGTGATGTTTTTCGACGGAAAATGGATTCCGTCGAAGATTTTGGACGGAAAATGAATTCCGCCGAAAATGGATGAATAAAATAAACGCAAAAGAAATTGATTTTCTGAAGTTTTTCGTTGGAAAATGGATTCCGTTGAAGATTTTTGACGAAAAATGTATTCCGTCGAAAACGGATGAATAAAATAAATGCAAAAGAAATTGATTTTGGGAAGTTATTCGACGGAAAATGGGTTCCGTCGAAGATTTTTTACGGAAATTGAATTTCACCGAAAACGGATGAATAAAAAAATGCAAAAGAAATTGATTTTGTGAAGTTTTTCGACGGAAAATGGATTCCGTCGAAGATTTTTGACGGAAAATGAATTCCGTCGAAAATGGATAAATAAAATAAATGCAAAAGAAATTGATTTTGTGATGTTTTTCGACAGAAAAAGAATTTCGTTGAAAACGGAATAATAAAATAAATGCAAAAGAAATTGATTTTTTGAAGTTTTTCGACGGAAAATGGATTCCGTAGAAGATTTTTGATGGAAAATGGATTTCGTCGAAGATTTTTGACGGAAAATGAATTCCGACGAAAACGGATGAATAAAATAAATGCAAAAGAAATTGATTTTGTGAAGATTTTTGAATGAAAATGAATTCCGTCGAAAGCGGATGAATAAAATAAATGCAAAAGAAATTGATTTTGTGAAAATTTTTGACGGAAAATGAATTCCGTCGAAAACGGATGAATAAAATAAATGCAAAAGAAATTGATTTTATGAAGTTTTTCGATGAAAAATGGATTCCGTCGAAGATTTTTGACGAAAAATGTATTCCGTCGAAAATGGATGAATAAAATAAATGCAAAAGAAATTGATTTTGTGAAGTTTTTCGACGGAAAAAGAATTTCGTCGAAAATGGATAAATAAAATAAATGCAAAAGAAATTGATTTTGTGAAGTTTTTAGACAGAAAATGGATTCCGTCGAAGATTTTTGATGGAAAATGAATTCCGTCGAAAATGGATGAATAAAATAAATGCAAACGAAATTGATTTTGTGAAGTTTTTCGACGGAAAATGGATTCCGTCGAAGATTTTTGACGGAAAATGAATTCCGTCGAAAATGGATGAATAAAATAAATGCAAAAGAAATTGATTTTGTGAATTTTTTCGACGAAAAATAGATGCCGTCGAAGATTTTTGAAGGAAAATGAATTTCGTCGAAAATGGATGAATAAAATAAATGCAAAAGAAATTGATTTTGTGAAGTTTATCGACGAAAAATGGATTCCGTCGAAGACTTTTGACGAAAAATGTATTCCGTCGAAAACGGATTAATAAAATAAATGCAAAAGAAATTGATTTTGTGATGATTTTTGACGGAAAATGAATTCCGTCGAAAACGGATGAATAAAATAAATGCAAAAGAAATTGATTTTGTGAAGTTTTTCGACGGAAAATGGATTCCGACGAAGATTTTTGACGGAAAATGAATTCCGTCGAAAATGGATGAATAAAATAAATGCAAAAGAAATTGATTTTATGAAGTTTTTCGACAAAAAATGGATTCCGTCGAAAACGGATGACTAAAATAAATACAAAAGAAATTGATTTTGTGAAGTTTTTCGACGGAAAAAGAATTTCGTCGAAAACAGATTAATAAAATAAATATAAAGGAAATTGATTTTGTAAGTTTTTCGACGGAAAATGGTTTCCGTCGAAGATTTTTGACGGAAAATGTATTCCGTCGAAAATGGATGAATTAAATTAATGCAAAAGAAATTTATTTTGTGAAGTTTTTTGACGGAAAATTAATTCCGTCGAAAATGGATGAATAAAATAAATGCAAAAGAAATTGATATTGTGAAATTTTTAGATGGAAAACGGATTCCGTCGAAAATGGATGAATAAAATAAATGCAAAAGAAATTGATTTTGTGAATTTTTTCGACGGAAAATAGATGCCGTCGAAGATTTTTGAAGGAAAATGAATTTCGTCGAAAATGGATGAATAAAATAAATGCAAAAGAAATTGATTTTATGAAGTTTATCGACGAAAAATGGATTCCGTCGAAGATTTTTGACGAAAAATGTATTCCGTCGAAAACGGATTAATAAAATAAATGCTAAAGAAATTGATTTTGTGATGATTTTTGACGGAAAATGAATTCCGTCGAAAACGGATGAATAAAATAAATGCAAAAGAAATTGATTTTGTGAAGTTTTTCGACGGAAAATGGATTCCGGCGAAGATTTTTGACGGAAAATGAATTCCGTCGAAAATGGATGAATAAAATAAAAGCAAAAGAAATTGATTTTATGAAGTTTTTCGACAAAAAATGGATTCCGTCGAAAACGGATGACTAAAATAAATACAAAAGAAATTGATTTTGTGAAGTTTTTCGACGGAAAAAGAATTTCGTCGAAAACAGATTAATAAAATAAACACAAAGGAAATTGATTTTGTAATTTTTTCGACGGAAAATGGTTTCCGTCGAAGATTTTTGACGGAAAATGTATTCCGTCGAAAATGGATGAATTAAATTAAGGCAAAAGAAATTTATTTTGTGAAGTTTTTCGACGGAAAATTAATTCCGTCGAAAATGGATGAATAAAATAAATGCAAAAGAAATTGATATTGTGAAATTTTTAGATGGAAAACGGATTCCGTCGAAAATGGATGAATAAAATAAATGCAAAAGAAATTGATTTTATGAAGTTTTTCGACGAATTCCGTCGAAGATTTTTGACGGAAAATGAATTCCGTTGAAAATGGATGAATACAATAAATGCAAAAGAAATTTATTTTATGAAGTTTATCGACGAAAAATGGATTCCGTCGAAGATTTTTGACGAAAAATGTATTCCGTCGAAAACGGATGAATAAAATAAATGCAAAAGAAATTGATTTTGTGTAGTTTTTCGTCGGAAAATGGATTCCATAGAAGATTTTTGACGAAAAATGGATTCCGTCGAAGATTTTTGACGAAAAATGTATTCCGTCGAAAACGGATGACCAAAATAGATGCAAAAGAAATTGATTTTGTGAAGTTTTTCGACGGAAAAAGAATTTCGTCGAAAACGGATAAATAAAATAAATGCAAAGGAAATGGATTTTGCAAGTTTTTCGACGGAAAATGGATTCCGTCGAAGATTTTTAACGGAAAATGTATTCCTTCGAAAATGGATGAATTAAATTAATGCAAAAGAAAATTAATTTGTGAAGTTTTTCGACGGAAAATGAATTCCGTCGAAAATGGATAAATAAAATAAATGCAAAAGAAATTGATATTGTGAAATTTTTCGATGGAAAACGGATTCCGTCGAAAATGGATGAATAAAATAAATGCAAAAGAAATTGATTTTATGAATTTTTTGACGCAAAATGGATTCCGTCGAAATTTTTTACGGAAAATGAATTCCGTTGAAAATGATGAATAAAATAAATTCAAAAGAAATTGATTTTTTTAATTTTTCGACGAAAAATGGATTCCGTTGAAGATTTTTGACGAAAAATGTATTCCGTCGAAAACGGATGAATAAAATAAATGCAAAAGAAATTGATTTTGTGAAGTTTTTCGACGGAAAATGGATTCCGTAGAAGATTTTTGACGGAAAATGGATTCCGTCGAAGATTTTTGACGGAAAATGAATTCCGTCGAAAACGGATGAATAAAATATATGCAAAAGAAATTGATTTTGTGAAGTTTTTCGACGAAAAACGGATTCCGTAGAAGATTTTTTACAGAAAATGGATTCCGTCGAAGATTTTTGACGAAAAATATATTCTGTCGAAAACGGATGACTAAAATAGATGCAAAACAAATTGATTTTGTGAAGTTTTTCGACGGAAAAAGAATTTCGTCGAAAACATATTAATAAAACAAATGCAAAGGAAATTTATTTTGTAATTTTTTCGACGGAAAATGGATTTCGTCAAAGATTTTTGACGGAAAATGTATTCCGTCGAAAATGGATGAATTAAATTCATGCAAAAGAAATATATTTTGTGAAGTTTTTCGACGGAAAACGAATTCTGTCGAAAATGGATGAATAAAATAAATTCAAAAAAATTGATATTGTGTAATTTTTCGATGGAAAACGGATTCCGTCGAAAATGGATGAATAAAATAATTGCAAAAGAAATTGATTTTATGAATTTTTTTGACGAAAAATGGATTCCGTCGAAGATTTTTGACGGAAAATGAATTCCATGGAAAATGGATGAATAAAATAAATGCAAAAGAAATTGATTTTATTAATTTTTTGACGAAAAATGGATTCCGTTGAAGATTTTTGACGAAAAATGTATTCCATCGAAAACGGATGAATAAAATAAATGCAAAAGAAATTGATTTTGTGAAATTTTTCGACGGAAAATGGATTCCGTAGAAGATTTTTGACGGAAAATGGATTCCGTCGAAGATTTTTGACGGAAAACGAATTCCATCGAAAACGGATGAATAAAATAAATGCAAAAGAAATTGATTTTGTGAAGTTTTTCGATAGAAAATGGATTTCGTCGAAGATTTTTGACGGAAAATGAATTCCGTCGAAAATGGATGAATAAAATAAATGCAAAAGAAATTGTTTTTGTGAAGATTTTTGACGGAAAATGGATTCCGTCAAAGATTTTTGACGGAAAATGAATTCCATCGAAAACGGATGAATAAAATAAATGCAAAAGAAATTGATTTTGTGAAGTTTTTCGACGGAAAATGTATTCGGTCGAAGATTTTTGACGGAAAATATATTCCGTCGAAAACGGATGAATAAAATAAATGCAAAAGAAATTGATTTTGTGAATTTTTCGACGGATTAAGAATTGCGTCGAAAACGGATTAATAAAATAAATGCAAAAGAAATTGATTTTTTGAAGTTTTTCGACGAAAAATGAATTTCGTAGAAGATTTTTGATGGAAAATGGATTCCGACGAATATTTTTGACAGAAAATGAATTCCGTCGAAAACGGATGAATAAAATAAATGCAAAAGAAATTGATTTTATCAAGTTTTTCGACGAAAATTGTATTCCATCGAAGATTTTTGACGGAAAATGAATTCCGTCGAAAATGGATGAATAAAATAAATGCAAAAGAAATTGATTTTATCAAGTTTTTCGACGCAAAATGTATTCCGTCGAAGATTTTTGACGAAAAATGTATTCCGTCGAAAACGGATGAATAAAATAAATGCAAAAGAAATTGATTTTATCAAGTTTTTCGACAAAAAATGGATTCCGTCGAAAACGGATGACTAAAATAAATACAAAAGAAATTGATTTTGTGAAGTTTTTCGACGGAAAAAGAATTGCGTCGAAAACAGATTAATAAAATAAATAAAAAGGAAATTGATTTTGTAAGTTTTTCGACGGAAAATGGTTTCCGTCGAAGATTTTTGACGGAAAATGTATTCCGTCGAAAATGGATGAATTAAATTAACGCGAAAGAAATTTATTTTGTGAAGTTTTTCGACGGAAAATTAATTCCGTCGAAAATGGATGAATAAAATAAATGCAAAAGAAATTGATATTGTGAAATTTTTAGATGGAAAACGGATTCCGTCGAAAATGGATGAATAAATTAAATGCAAAAGAAATTGATTTTATGAAGTTTTTCGACGAAAAATGTATTCCGTTGAAGATTTTTGACGAAAAATGTATTTCGTCGAAAACGGATGAATAAAATAAATGCAAAAGAAATTGATTTTGTGAAGTTTTTCCACGAAAAATGGATTCCGTCGAAGATTTTGGACGGAAAATGAATTCCGTCGAAAATGGATGAATAAAATAAATGCAAAAGAAATTGATTTTATGAAGTTTTAAGATGGAAAATGGATTCCGTCGAAGATTTTTGACGAAAAATGTATTCCGTCGAAAATGGATGAATAAAATAAATGCAAAAGAAATTGTTTTTGTGTAGTTTTTCGACGGAAAAAGAATTTCGTCGAAAACGGATTAATAAAATACATGCAAAAGAAATTGATTTTGTGAAGTTTTTCGACGGAAAATGGATTCCGTCGAAGATTTTTGACGGAAAATGAATTCCGTCAAAAATGGATGAATAAAATAAATGCAAAAGAAATTGAATTTATGAATTTTTTCGATGCAAAATGGATTCCGTCGAAGATTTTTGACGAAAATGAATTCCGTCGAAAATGGATGAATAAAATAAATGCAAAAGAAATTGATTTTGTGAAGTTTTTCGACGTAAAATGGATTTCGTCGAAGATTTTGGACGGAAAATGAATTCCGTCGAAAATGGATGAATAAAATAAATGCAAAAGAAATTGATATTATGAAATTTTAAGATAGGAAATGGATTCCGTCGAAGATTTTTGACGAAAAATGTATTCCGTCGAAAATGGATGAATAAAATAAATGCAAAAGAAATTGTTTTTGTGTAGTTTTTCGACAGAAAAAGAATTTCGTCGAAAACGGATTAATAAAATACATGCAAAAGAAATTGATTTTGTGATGTTTTTCGACGGAAAATGGATTCCGTCGAAGATTTTGGACGGAAAATGAATTCCGCCGAAAATGGATGAATAAAATAAACGCAAAAGAAATTGATTTTCTGAAGTTTTTCGTTGGAAAATGGATTCCGTTGAAGATTTTTGACGAAAAATGTATTCCGTCGAAAACGGATGAATAAAATAAATGCAAAAGAAATTGATTTTGGGAAGTTATTCGACGGAAAATGGGTTCCGTCGAAGATTTTTTACGGAAATTGAATTTCACCGAAAACGGATGAATAAAAAAATGCAAAAGAAATTGATTTTGTGAAGTTTTTCGACGGAAAATGGATTCCGTCGAAGATTTTTGACGGAAAATGAATTCCGTCGAAAATGGATAAATAAAATAAATGCAAAAGAAATTGATTTTGTGATGTTTTTCGACAGAAAAAGAATTTCGTTGAAAACGGAATAATAAAATAAATGCAAAAGAAATTGATTTTTTGAAGTTTTTCGTCTGAAAATGGATTCCGTAGAAGATTTTTGATGGAAAATGGATTTCGGCGAAGATTTTTGACGAAAAATGAATTCCGACGAAAACGGATGAATAAAATAAATGCAAAAGAAATTGATTTTGTGAAGATTTTTGAATGAAAATGAATTCCGTCGAAAGCGGATGAATAAAATAAATGCAAAAGAAATTGATTTTGTGAAAATTTTTGACGGAAAATGAATTCCGTCGAAAACGGATGAATAAAATAAATGCAAAAGAAATTGATTTTATGAAGTTTTTCGATGAAAAATGGATTCCGTCGAAGATTTTTGACGAAAAATGTATTCCGTCGAAAATGGATGAATAAAATAAATGCAAAAGAAATTGATTTTGTGAAGTTTTTCGACGGAAAAAGAATTTCGTCGAAAATGGATAAATAAAATAAATGCAAAAGAAATTGATTTTGTGAAGTTTTTAGACAGAAAATGGATTCCGTCGAAGATTTTTGATGGAAAATGAATTCCGTCGAAAATGGATGAATAAAATAAATGCAAACGAAATTGATTTTGTGAAGTTTTTCGACGGAAAATGGATTCCGTCGAAGATTTTTGACGGAAAATGAATTCCGTCGAAAATGGATGAATAAAATAAATGCAAAAGAAATTGATTTTGTGAATTTTTTCGACGAAAAATAGATGCCGTCGAAGATTTTTGAAGGAAAATGAATTTCGTCGAAAATGGATGAATAAAATAAATGCAAAAGAAATTGATTTTGTGAAGTTTATCGACGAAAAATGGATTCCGTCGAAGACTTTTGACGAAAAATGTATTCCGTCGAAAACGGATTAATAAAATAAATGCAAAAGAAATTGATTTTGTGATGATTTTTGACGGAAAATGAATTCCGTCGAAAACGGATGAATAAAATAAATGCAAAAGAAATTGATTTTGTGAAGTTTTTCGACGGAAAATGGATTCCGACGAAGATTTTTGACGGAAAATGAATTCCGTCGAAAATGGATGAATAAAATAAATGCAAAAGAAATTGATTTTATGAAGTTTTTCGACAAAAAATGGATTCCGTCGAAAACGGATGACTAAAATAAATACAAAAGAAATTGATTTTGTGAAGTTTTTCGACGGAAAAAGAATTTCGTCGAAAACAGATTAATAAAATAAATATAAAGGAAATTGATTTTGTAAGTTTTTCGACGGAAAATGGTTTCCGTCGAAGATTTTTGACGGAAAATGTATTCCGTCGAAAATGGATGAATTAAATTAATGCAAAAGAAATTTATTTTGTGAAGTTTTTTGACGGAAAATTAATTCCGTCGAAAATGGATGAATAAAATAAATGCAAAAGAAATTGATATTGTGAAATTTTTAGATGGAAAACGGATTCCGTCGAAAATGGATGAATAAAATAAATGCAAAAGAAATTGATTTTGTGAATTTTTTCGACGGAAAATAGATGCCGTCGAAGATTTTTGAAGGAAAATGAATTTCGTCGAAAATGGATGAATAAAATAAATGCAAAAGAAATTGATTTTATGAAGTTTATCGACGAAAAATGGATTTCGTCGAAGATTTTTGACGAAAATGTATTCCGTCGAAAACGGATTAATAAAATAAATGCTAAAGAAATTGATTTTGTGATGATTTTTGACGGAAAATGAATTCCGTCGAAAACGGATGAATAAAATAAATGCAAAAGAAATTGATTTTGTGAAGTTTTTCGACGGAAAATGGATTCCGGCGAAGATTTTTGACGGAAAATGAATTCCGTCGAAAATGGATGAATAAAATAAATGCAAAAGAAATTGATTTTATGAAGTTTTTCGACAAAAAATGGATTCCGTCGAAAACGGATGACTAAAATAAATACAAAAGAAATTGATTTTGTGAAGTTTTTCGACGGAAAAAGAATTTCGTCGAAAACAGATTAATAAAATAAACACAAAGGAAATTGATTTTGTAATTTTTTCGACGGAAAATGGTTTCCGTCGAAGATTTTTGACGGAAAATGTATTCCGTCGAAAATGGATGAATTAAATTAAGGCAAAAGAAATTTATTTTGTGAAGTTTTTCGACGGAAAATTAATTCCGTCGAAAATGGATGAATAAAATAAATGCAAAAGAAATTGATATTGTGAAATTTTTAGATGGAAAACGGATTCCGTCGAAAATGGATGAATAAAATAAATGCAAAAGAAATTGATTTTATGAAGTTTTTCGACGAATTCCGTCGAAGATTTTTGACGGAAAATGAATTCCGTTGAAAATGGATGAATACAATAAATGCAAAAGAAATTTATTTTATGAAGTTTATCGACGAAAAATGGATTCCGTCGAAGATTTTTGATGAAAAATGTATTCCGTCGAAAATGGATGAATAAAATAAATGCAAAAGAAATTGATTTTGTGTAGTTTTTCGTCGGAAAATGGATTCCATAGAAGATTTTTGACGAAAAATGGATTCCGTCGAAGATTTTTGACGAAAAATGTATTCCGTCGAAAACGGATGACCAAAATAGATGCAAAAGAAATTGATTTTGTGAAGTTTTTCGACGGAAAAAGAATTTCGTCGAAAACGGATAAATAAAATAAATGCAAAGGAAATGGATTTTGCAAGTTTTTCGACGGAAAATGGATTCCGTCGAAGATTTTTAACGGAAAATGTATTCCTTCGAAAATGGATGAATTAAATTAATGCAAAAGAAAATTAATTTGTGAAGTTTTTCGACGGAAAATGAATTCCGTCGAAAATGGATAAATAAAATAAATGCAAAAGAAATTGATATTGTGAAATTTTTCGATGGAAAACGGATTCCGTCGAAAATGGATGAATAAAATAAATGCAAAAGAAATTGATTTTATGAATTTTTTGACGCAAAATGGATTCCGTCGAAGATTTTTTACGGAAAATGAATTCCGTTGAAAATGATGAATAAAATAAATTCAAAAGAAATTGATTTTATGAAGTTTTTCGACGAAAAATGGATTCCGTTGAAGATTTTTGACGAAAAATGTATTCCGTCGAAAACGGATGAATAAAATAAATGCAAAAGAAATTGATTTTGTGAAGTTTTTCGACGGAAAATGGATTCCGTAGAAGATTTTTGACGGAAAATGGATTCCGTCGAAGATTTTTGACGGAAAATGAATTCCGTCGAAAACGGATGAATAAAATATATGCAAAAGAAATTGATTTTGTGAAGTTTTTCGACGAAAAACGGATTCCGTAGAAGATTTTTTACAGAAAATGGATTCCGTCGAAGATTTTTGACGAAAAATATATTCTGTCGAAAACGGATGACTAAAATAGATGCAAAACAAATTGATTTTGTGAAGTTTTTCGACGGAAAAAGAATTTCGTCGAAAACATATTAATAAAACAAATGCAAAGGAAATTTATTTTGTAATTTTTTCGACGGAAAATGGATTTCGTCAAAGATTTTTGACGGAAAATGTATTCCGTCGAAAATGGATGAATTAAATTCATGCAAAAGAAATATATTTTGTGAAGTTTTTCGACGGAAAACGAATTCTGTCGAAAATGGATGAATAAAATAAATTCAAAAAAATTGATATTGTGTAATTTTTCGATGGAAAACGGATTCCGTCGAAAATGGATGAATAAAATAATTGCAAAAGAAATTGATTTTATGAATTTTTTTGACGAAAAATGGATTCCGTCGAAGATTTTTGACGGAAAATGAATTCCATTGAAAATGGATGAATAAAATAAATGCAAAAGAAATTGATTTTATTAATTTTTTGACGAAAAATGGATTCCGTTGAAGATTTTTGACGAAAAATGTATTCCATCGAAAACGGATGAATAAAATAAATGCAAAAGAAATTGATTTTGTGAAGTTTTTCGACGGAAAATGGATTCCGTAGAAGATTTTTGACGGAAAATGGATTCCGTCGAAGATTTTTGACGGAAAACGAATTCCATCGAAAACGGATGAATAAAATAAATGCAAAAGAAATTGATTTTGTGAAGTTTTTCGATAGAAAATGGATTTCGTCGAAGATTTTTGACGGAAAATGAATTCCGTCGAAAATGGATGAATAAAATAAATGCAAAAGAAATTGTTTTTGTGAAGATTTTTGACGGAAAATGGATTCCGTCAAAGATTTTTGACGGAAAATGAATTCCATCGAAAACGGATGAATAAAATAAATGCAAAAGAAATTGATTTTGTGAAGTTTTTCGACGGAAAATGTATTCGGTCGAAGATTTTTGACGGAAAATATATTCCGTCGAAAACGGATGAATAAAATAAATGCAAAAGAAATTGATTTTGTGAATTTTTCGACGGATTAAGAATTGCGTCGAAAACGGATTAATAAAATAAATGCAAAAGAAATTGATTTTTTGAAGTTTTTCGACGAAAAATGAATTTCGTAGAAGATTTTTGATGGAAAATGGATTCCGACGAATATTTTTGACAGAAAATGAATTCCGTCGAAAACGGATGAATAAAATAAATGCAAAAGAAATTGATTTTATCAAGTTTTTCGACGAAAATTGTATTCCATCGAAGATTTTTGACGGAAAATGAATTCCGTCGAAAATGGATGAATAAAATAAATGCAAAAGAAATTGATTTTATCAAGTTTTTCGACGCAAAATGTATTCCGTCGAAGATTTTTGACGAAAAATGTATTCCGTCGAAAACGGATGAATAAAATAAATGCAAAAGAAATTGATTTTATGAAGTTTTTCGACAAAAAATGGATTCCGTCGAAAACGGATGACTAAAATAAATACAAAAGAAATTGATTTTGTGAAGTTTTTCGACGGAAAAAGAATTGCGTCGAAAACAGATTAATAAAATAAATAAAAAGGAAATTGATTTTGTAAGTTTTTCGACGGAAAATGGTTTCCGTCGAAGATTTTTGACGGAAAATGTATTCCGTCGAAAATGGATGAATTAAATTAATGCGAAAGAAATTTATTTTGTGAAGTTTTTCGACGGAAAATTAATTCCGTCGAAAATGGATGAATAAAATAAATGCAAAACAAATTGATATTGTGAAATTTTTAGATGGAAAACGGATTCCGTCGAAAACAGATGAATAAAAAAATGCAAAACAAATTGATTTTGTGAATTTTTTCGATGGAAAATAGATGCTGTCGAAGATTTTTGAAGGAAAATGAATTTCGTCGAAAATGGATGAATAAAATAAATGCAAAAGAAATTGATTTTATGAAGTTTATCGACGAAAAATGGATTCCGTCGAAGATTTTTGACGAAAAATGTATTCCGTCGAAAACATATTAATAAAATAAATGCAAAAGAAATTGATTTTGTGAAATTTTTAGATGGAAAACGGATTCCGTCGAAAATGGATGAATAAAATAAATGCAAAAGAAATTGATTTTATGAAGTTTTTCGACGAATTCCGTCGAAGATTTTTGACGGAAAATGAATTCCGTTGAAAATGGATGAATACAATAAATGCAAAAGAAATTTATTTTATGAAGTTTATCGACGAAAAATGGATTCCGTCGAAGATTTTGGACGAAAAATGTATTCCGTCGAAAATGGATGAATAAAATAAATGCAAAAGAAATTGATTTTGTGTAGTTTTTCGTCGGAAAATGGATTCCGTAGAAGATTTTTGATGAAAAATGGATTCCGTCGAAGATTTTTGACGAAAAATGTATTCCGTCGAAAACGGATGACCAAAATAGATGCAAAAGAAATTGATTTTGTGAAGTTTTTCGACGGAAAAAGAAATTCGTCGAAAACGGATAAATAAAATAAATGCAAAGGAAATGGATTTTGCAAGTTTTTCGACGGAAAATGGATTCCGTCGAAGATTTTTAACGGAAAATGTATTCCTTCGAAAATGGATGAATTAAATTAATGCAAAAGAAAATTAATTTGTGAAGTTTTTCGACGGAAAATGAATTCCGTCGAAAATGGATAAATAAAATAAATGCAAAAGAAATTGATATTGTGAAATTTTTCGATGGAAAACGGATTCCGTCGAAAATGGATGAATAAAATAAATGCAAAAGAAATTGATTTTATGAATTTTTTGACGAAAAATGGATTCCGTCGAAGATTTTTTACGGAAAATGAATTCCGTTGAAAATGATGAATAAAATAAATTCAAAAGAAATTGATTTTATTAATTTTTCGACGAAAAATGGATTCCGTTGAAGATTTTTGACGAAAAATGTATTCCGTCGAAAACGGATGAATAAAATAAATGCAAAAGAAATTGATTTTGTGAAGTTTTTCGACGGAAAATGGATTCCGTAGAAGATTTTTGACGGAAAATGGATTCCGTCGAAGATTTTTGACGGAAAATGAATTCCGTCGAAAACGGATGAATAAAATATATGCAAAAGAAATTGATTTTGTGAAGTTTTTCGACGAAAAATGGATTCCGTAGAAGATTTTTTACAGAAAATGGATTCCGTCGAAGATTTTTGACGAAAAATATATTCTGACGAAAACGGATGACTAAAATAGATGCAAAACAAATTGATTTTGTGAAGTTTTTCGACGGAAAAAGAATTTCGTCGAAAACATATTAATAAAACAAATGCAAAGGAAATTTATTTTGTAATTTTTTCGACGGAAAATGGATTTCGTCAAAGATTTTTGACGGAAAATGTATTCCGTCGAAAATGGATGAATTAAATTCATGCAAAAGAAATATATTTTGTGAAGTTTTTCGACGGAAAACGAATTCTGTCGAAAATGGATGAATAAAATAAATTCAAAAAAATTGATATTGTGTAATTTTTCGATGGAAAACGGATTCCGTCGAAAATGGATGAATAAAATAATTGCAAAAGAAATTGATTTTATGAATTTTTTTGACGAAAAATGGATTCCGTCGAAGATTTTTGACGGAAAATGAATTCCATTGAAAATGGATGAATAAAATAAATGCAAAAGAAATTGATTTTATTAATTTTTTGACGAAAAATGGATTCCGTTGAAGATTTTTGACGAAAAATGTATTCCATCGAAAACGGATGAATAAAATAAATGCAAAAGAAATTGATTTTGTGAAATTTTTCGACGGAAAATGGATTCCGTAGAAGATTTTTGACGGAAAATGGATTCCGTCGAAGATTTTTGACGGAAAACGAATTCCATCGAAAACGGATGAATAAAATAAATGCAAAAGAAATTGATTTTGTGAAGTTTTTCGATAGAAAATGGATTTCGTCGAAGATTTTTGACGGAAAATGAATTCCGTCGAAAATGGATGAATAAAATAAATGCAAAAGAAATTGTTTTTGTGAAGATTTTTGACGGAAAATGGATTCCGTCAAAGATTTTTGACGGAAAATGAATTCATCGAAAACGGATGAATAAAATAAATGCAAAAGAAATTGATTTTGTGAAGTTTTTCGACGGAAAATGTATTCGGTCGAAGATTTTTGACGGAAAATATATTCCGTCGAAAACGGATGAATAAAATAAATGCAAAAGAAATTGATTTTGTGAATTTTTCGACGGATTAAGAATTGCGTCGAAAACGGATTAATAAAATAAATGCAAAAGAAATTGATTTTTTGAAGTTTTTCGACGAAAAATGAATTTCGTAGAAGATTTTTGATGGAAAATGGATTCCGACGAATATTTTTGACAGAAAATGAATTCCGTCGAAAACGGATGAATAAAATAAATGCAAAAGAAATTGATTTTATCAAGTTTTTCGACGAAAATTGTATTCCATCGAAGATTTTTGACGGAAAATGAATTCCGTCGAAAATGGATGAATAAAATAAATGCAAAAGAAATTGATTTTATCAAGTTTTTCGACGCAAAATGTATTCCGTCGAAGATTTTTGACGAAAAATGTATTCCGTCGAAAACGGATGAATAAAATAAATGCAAAAGAAATTGATTTTATGAAGTTTTTCGACAAAAAATGGATTCCGTCGAAAACGGATGACTAAAATAAATACAAAAGAAATTGATTTTGTGAAGTTTTTCGACGGAAAAAGAATTGCGTCGAAAACAGATTAATAAAATAAATAAAAAGGAAATTGATTTTGTAAGTTTTTCGACGGAAAATGGTTTCCGTCGAAGATTTTTGACGGAAAATGTATTCCGTCGAAAATGGATGAATTAAATTAATGCGAAAGAAATTTATTTTGTGAAGTTTTTCGACGGAAAATTAATTCCGTCGAAAATGGATGAATAAAATAAATGCAAAACAAATTGATATTGTGAAATTTTTAGATGGAAAACGGATTCCGTCGAAAATGGATGAATAAATTAAATGCAAAACAAATTGATTTTGTGAATTTTTTCGATGGAAAATAGATGCTGTCGAAGATTTTTGAAGGAAAATGAATTTCGTCGAAAATGGATGAATAAAATAAATGCAAAAGAAATTGATTTTATGAAGTTTATCGACGAAAAATGGATTCCGTCGAAGATTTTTGACGAAAAATGTATTCCGTCGAAAACATATTAATAAAATAAATGCAAAAGAAATTGATTTTGTGAAATTTTTAGATGGAAAACGGATTCCGTCGAAAATGGATGAATAAAATAAATGCAAAAGAAATTGATTTTCTGAAGTTTTTCGACGAATTCCGTCGAAGATTTTTGACGGAAAATGAATTCCGTTGAAAATGGATGAATACAATAAATGCAAAAGAAATTTATTTTATGAAGTTTATCGACGAAAAATGGATTCCGTCGAAGATTTTGGACGAAAAATGTATTCCGTCGAAAATGGATGAATAAAATAAATGCAAAAGAAATTGATTTTGTGTAGTTTTTCGTCGGAAAATGGATTCCGTAGAAGATTTTTGATGAAAAATGGATTCCGTCGAAGATTTTTGACGAAAAATGTATTCCGTCGAAAACGGATGACCAAAATAGATGCAAAAGAAATTGATTTTGTGAAGTTTTTCGACGGAAAAAGAAATTCGTCGAAAACGGATAAATAAAATAAATGCAAAGGAAATGGATTTTGCAAGTTTTTCGACGGAAAATGGATTCCGTCGAAGATTTTTAACGGAAAATGTATTCCTTCGAAAATGGATGAATTAAATTAATGCAAAAGAAAATTAATTTGTGAAGTTTTTCGACGGAAAATGAATTCCGTCGAAAATGGATAAATAAAATAAATGCAAAAGAAATTGATATTGTGAAATTTTTCGATGGAAAACGGATTCCGTCGAAAATGGATGAATAAAATAAATGCAAAAGAAATTGATTTTATGAATTTTTTGACGAAAAATGGATTCCGTCGAAGATTTTTTACGGAAAATGAATTCCGATGAAAATGATGAATAAAATAAATTCAAAAGAAATTGATTTTATTAATTTTTCGACGAAAAATGGATTCCGTTGAAGATTTTTGACGAAAAATGTATTCCGTCGAAAACGGATGAATAAAATAAATGCAAAAGAAATTAATTTTGTGAAGTTTTTCGACGGAAAATGGATTCCGTAGAAGATTTTTGACGGAAAATGGATTCCGTCGAAGATTTTTGACGGAAAATGAATTCCGTCGAAAACGGATGAATAAAATATATGCAAAAGAAATTGATTTTGTGAAGTTTTTCGACGAAAAATGGATTCCGTAGAAGATTTTTTACAGAAAATGGATTCCGTCGAAGATTTTTGACGAAAAATATATTCTGACGAAAACGGATGACTAAAATAGATGCAAAACAAATTGATTTTGTGAAGTTTTTCGACGGAAAAAGAATTTCGTCGAAAACATATTAATAAAACAAATGCAAAGGAAATTTATTTTGTAATTTTTTCGACGGAAAATGGATTTCGTCAAAGATTTTTGACGGAAAATGTATTCCGTCGAAAATGGATGAATTAAATTCATGCAAAAGAAATATATTTTGTGAAGTTTTTCGACGGAAAACGAATTCTGTCGAAAATGGATGAATAAAATAAATTCAAAAAAATTGATATTGTGTAATTTTTCGATGGAAAACGGATTCCGTCGAAAATGGATGAATAAAATAATTGCAAAAGAAATTGATTTTATGAATTTTTTTGACGAAAAATGGATTCCGTCGAAGATTTTTGACGGAAAATGAATTCCATTGAAAATGGATGAATAAAATAAATGCAAAAGAAATTGATTTTATTAATTTTTCGACGAAAAATGGATTCCGTTGAAGATTTTTGAAGAAAAATGTATTCCATCGAAAACGGATGAATAAAATAAATGCAAAAGAAATTGATTTTGTGAAGTTTTTCGACGGAAAATGGATTCCGTAGAAGATTTTTGACGGAAAATGGATTCCGTCGAAGATTTTTGACGGAAAACGAATTCCATCGAAAACGGATGAATAAAATAAATGCAAAAGAAATTGATTTTGTGAAGTTTTTCGATAGAAAATGGATTTCGTCGAAGATTTTTGACGGAAAATGAATTCCGTCGAAAATGGATGAATAAAATAAATGCAAAAGAAATTGTTTTTGTGAAGATTTTTGACGGAAAATGGTTTCCGTCGAAGATTTTTGACGGAAAATGAATTCCATCGAAAACGGATGAATAAAATAAATGCAAAAGAAATTGATTTTGTGAAGTTTTTCGACGGAAAATGTATTCGGTCGAAGATTTTTGACGGAAAATATATTCCGTCGAAAACGGATGAATAAAATAAATGCAAAAGAAATTGATTTTGTGAATTTTTCGACGGATTAAGAATTGCGTCGAAAACGGATTAATAAAATAAATGCAAAAGAAATTGATTTTTTGAAGTTTTTCGACGAAAAATGAATTTCGTAGAAGATTTTTGATGGAAAATTGATTCCGTCGAATATTTTTGACAGAAAATGAATTCCGTCGAAAACGGATGAATAAAATAAATGCAAAAGAAATTGATTTTATCAAGTTTTTCGACGAAAATTGTATTCCGTCGAAGATTTTTGACGGAAAATGAATTCCGTCGAAAATGGATGAATAAAATAAATGCAAAAGAAATTGATTTTATCAAGTTTTTCGACGCAAAATGTATTCCGTCGAAGATTTTTGACGAAAAATGTATTCCGTCGAAAACGGATGAATAAAATAAATGCAAAAGAAATTGATTTTATGAAGTTTTTCGACAAAAAATGGATTCCGTCGAAAACGGATGACTAAAATAAATACAAAAGAAATTGATTTTGTGAAGTTTTTCGACGGAAAAAGAATTGCGTCGAAAACAGATTAATAAAATAAATACAAAGGAAATTGATTTTGTAAGTTTTTCGACGGAAAATGGTTTCCGTCGAAGATTTTTGACGGAAAATGTATTCCGTCGAAAATGGATGAATTAAATTAATGCGAAAGAAATTTATTTTGTGAAGTTTTTCGACGGAAAATTAATTCCGTCGAAAATGGATGAATAAAATAAATGCAAAAGAAATTGATATTGTGAAATTTTTAGATGGAAAACGGATTCCGTCGAAAATGGATGAATAAAATAAATGCAAAAGAAATTGATTTTGTGAATTTTTTCGATGGAAAATAGATGCTGTCGAAGATTTTTGAAGGAAAATGAATTTCGTCGAAAATGGATGAATAAAATAAATGCAAAAGAAATTGATTTTATGAAGTTTATCGACGGAAAATGGATTCCGTCGAAGATTTTTGACGAAAAATGTATTCCGTCGAAAACAGATTAATAAAATAAATGCAAAAGAAATTGATTTTGTGAAATTTTTAGATGGAAAACGGATTCCGTCGAAAATGGATGAATAAAATAAATGCAAAAGAAATTGATTTTATGAAGTTTTTCGACGAATTCCGTCGATGATTTTTGACGGAAAATGAATTCCGTTGAAAATGGATGAATACAATAAATGCAAAAGAAATTTATTTTATGAAGTTTTTCGACGAAAAATGGATTCCGTCTAAGATTTTTGACGAAAAATGTATTCCGTCGAAAACGGATGAATAAAATAAATGCAAAAGAAATTGATTTTGTGTAGTTTTTCGTCGGAAAATGGATTCCGTAGAAGATTTTTGATGAAAAATGGATTCCGTCGAAGATTTTTGACGAAAAATGTATTCCGTCGAAAACGGATGACCAAAATAGATGCAAAAGAAATTGATTTTGTGAAGTTTTTCGACGGAAAAAGAAATTCGTCGAAAACGGATAAATAAAATAAATGCAAAGGAAATGGATTTTGCAAGTTTTTCGACGGAAAATTGGATTCCGTCGAAGATTTTTGACGGAAAATGTATTCCGTCGAAAATGGATGAATTAAATTAATGCAAAAGAAAATTATTTTGTGAAGTTTTTCGATGAATTTCGTTGAAGATTTTTGACGGAAAATTGATTCCGTCGAAATTTTTGACGGAAAATGAATTCCGTCGAAAACGGATGAATAAAATAAATGCAAAAGAAATTGATTTTATGAAGTTTTTCGACGAAAATGGATTCCGTCGAAGATTTTTGACGGAAAATGAATTCCGTCGAAAATGGATGAATAAAATAAATGCAAAAGAAATTGATTTTATGAAGTTTTTCGACGCAAAATGTATTCCGTCGAAGATTTTTGACGAAAAATGTATTCCGTCGAAAACGGATGAATAAAATAAATGCAAAAGAAATTGATTTTGTGAAGTTTTTCGACGGAAAATGGATTCCGTCGAAAACGGATGAATAAAATAAATGCAAAAGAAATTGATTTTGTGAAGTTTTTCGACGGAAAAAGAATTGCGTCGAAAACAGATTAATAAAATAAATACAAAGGAAATTGATTTTGTAAGTTTTTCGACGGAAAATGGTTTCCGTCGAAGATTTTTGACGGAAAATGTATTCCGTCGAAAATGGATGAATTAAATTAATGCAAAAGAAATTTATTTTGTGAAGTTTTTCGACGGAAAATTAATTCCGTCGAAAATGGATGAATAAAATAAATGCAAAAGAAATTGATATTGTGAAATTTTTAGATGGAAAACGGATTTTTGACGTCGAAAATGGATGAATAAAATAAATGCAAAAGAAATTGATTTTGTGAAGTTTTTCGATGGAAAATAGATTCCGTCGAAGATTTTTGAAGGAAAATGAATTCCGTCGAAAATGGATGAATAAAATAAATGCAAAAGAAATTGATTTTATGAAGTTTTTCGACGGAAAATGGATTCCGTCGAAGATTTTGGACGGAAAATGTATTCCGTCGAAAATAGATTAATAAAATAAATGCAAAAGAAATTGATTTTGTGAAATTTTTAGATGGAAAACGGATTCCGTCGAAAATGGATGAATAAAATAAATGCAAAAGAAATTGATTTTATGAAGTTTTTCGACGAATTCCGTCGATTTTTGACGGAAAATGAATTCCGTTGAAAATGGATGAATACAATAAATGCAAAAGAAATTTATTTTATGAAGTTTATCGACGAAAAATGGATTCCGTCGAAGATTTTTGACGAAAAATGTATTCCGTCGAAAACGGATGAATAAAATAAATTCAAAAGAAATTGATTTTGTGTAGTTTTTCGTCGGAAAATGGATTCCGTAGAAGATTTTTGATGAAAAATGGATTCCGTCGAAGATTTTTGACGAAAAATGTATTCCGTCGAAAACGGATGACCAAAATAGATGCAAAAGAAATTGATTTTGTGAAGTTTTTCGACGGAAAAAGAAATTCGTCGAAAACGGATAAATAAAATAAATGCAAAGGAAATGGATTTTGCAAGTTTTTCGACGGAAAATGGATTCCGTCG
Source organism: Gastrolobium villosum (assembly GCA_032173675.1). Lineage (NCBI taxonomy): Eukaryota > Viridiplantae > Streptophyta > Magnoliopsida > Fabales > Fabaceae > Gastrolobium > Gastrolobium villosum. The sequence continues at coordinate 2,397 of JAVKPL010005153.1, read as the reverse complement.
AAGATTTTTAACGGAAAATGTATTCCGTCGAAAATGGATGAATTAAATTAATGCAAAAGAAAATTATTTTGTGAAGTTTTTCGACGGAAAATGAATTCCGTCGAAAATGGATAAATAAAATAAATGCAAAAGAAATTGATATTGTGAAATTTTTCGATGGAAAACGGATTCCGTCGAAAATGGATGAATAAAATAAATGCAAAAGAAATTGATTTTATGAATTTTTTCGACGAAAAATGGATTCCGTCGAAGATTTTTTACGGAAAATGAATTCCGTTGAAAATGATGAATAAAATAAATTCAAAAGAAATTGATTTCATTAATTTTTCGACGAAAAATGGATTCCGTTGAAGATTTTTGACGAAAAATGAATTCCGTCGAAAACGGATGAATAAAATAAATGCAAAAGAAATTGATTTTGTGAAGTTTTTCGACGGAAAATGGATTCCGTAGAAGATTTTTGACGGAAAATGGATTCCGTCGAAAACGGATGAATAAAATATATGCAAAAGAAATTGATTTTGTGAAGTTTTTCGACGAAAAATGGATTCCATAGAAGATTTTTGACAGAAAATGGATTCCGTCGAAGATTTTTGACGAAAAATATATTCTGTCGAAAACGGATGACTAAAATAGATGCAAAAGAAATTGATTTTGTGAAGTTTTTCGACGGAAAAAGAATTTCGTCGAAAACAGATTAATAAAATAAATGCAAAGGAAATTGATTTTGTAAGTTTTTCGACGGAAAATGGATTCCGTCGAAGATTTTTGACGGAAAATGTATTCCGTCGAAAATGGATGAATTAAATTAATGCAAAAGAAATATATTTTGTGAAGTTTTTCGACGGAAAACGAATTCTGTCGAAAATGGATGAATAAAATAAATTCAAAAAAAAATTGATATTGTGTAATTTTTCGATGGAAAACGGATTCCGTCGAAAATGGATGAATAAAATAATTGCAAAAGAAATTGATTTTATGAATTTTTTTGACGAAAAATGGATTCCGTCGAAGATTTTTGACGGAAAATGAATTCCATTGAAAATGGATGAATAAAATAAATGCAAAAGAAATTGATTTTATTAATTTTTCGACGAAAAATGGATTCCGTTGAAGATTTTTGACGAAAAATGTATTCCATCGAAAACGGATGAATAAAATAAATGCAAAAGAAATTGATTTTGTGAAGTTTTTCGACGGAAAATGGATTCCGTAGAAGATTTTTGACGGAAAATGGATTTCGTCGAAGATTTTTGACGGAAAACGAATTCCATTGAAAACGGATGAATAAAATAAATGCAAAAGAAATTGATTTTGTGAAGTTTTTCGACATAAAATGGATTTCGTCGAAGATTTTTGACGGAAAATGAATTCCGTCGAAAATGTATGAATAAAATAAATGCAAAATAAATTGTTTTTGTGAAGATTTTTGACGGAAAATGAATTCCATCGAAAAATGGATTCCTTCGAAAACGGATGAATAAAATAAATGCAAAATAAATTGATTTTGTGAAGTTTTTCTACGGAAAATGTATTCGGTCGAAGATTTTTGACGGAAAATGTATTCCGTCGAAAACGGATGAATAAAATAAATGCATAAGAAATTTATTTTGTGAATTTTTCGACGGATTAAGAATTGCGTCGAAAACGGATTAATAAAATAAATGCAAAAGAAATTGATTTTTTGAAGTTTTTCGACGAAAAATGAATTTCGTAGAAGATTTTTGATGGAAAATGGATTCCGTCGGATATTTTTGACAGAAAATGAATTCCGTCGAAAACGGATGAATAAAATAAATGCAAAAGAAATTGATTTTATCAAGTTTTTCGACGAAAATTGTATTCCGTCGAAGATTTTTGACGGAAAATGAATTCCGTCGAAAATGGATGAATAAAATAAATGCAAAAGAAATTGATTTTATCAAGTCTTTCTACGCAAAATGTATTCCGTCGAAGATTTTTGACGAAAAATGTATTCCGTCGAAAACGGATGAATAAAATAAATGCAAAATAAATTGATTTTGTGAAATTTTTCGACGGAAAACAAATTCCGTCGAAACGGATGAATAAAATAAATGCAAAAGAAATTGATTTTGTGAAGTTTTTCTACGGAAAATGAATTCCGTCGAAAATGGATGAATAAAATAAATGCAAAAGAAATTGATTTTGTGAAGATTTTTGACGGAAAATGGATTCCGTCGAAGATTTTTGACGGAAAATAAATTCCATCGAACATGGATGAATAAAATAAATGCAAAAGAAATTGATTTTGTGATGTTTTTCGACGAAAATGGATTAGGTCGAAATTTTTTGACGGAAAATGTATTCCGTCGAAAACGGATGAATAAAATAAATGCAAAAGAAATTGATTTTGTGAAGTTTTTCAACGGAAAAAGA
>JAVKPL010005152.1:0-23767 GCA_032173675.1 Gastrolobium villosum | reverse complement strand
TAAACCGCAATTTAGTGCCTGTTAATCTAAAGAGCTCGCCCCAAAACTTACTAATGAAGACCCTGTCACGATCAGACACAATAGACTTCGGTATGCCATGAAGCCGAATAACTTCTCTCATAAAAACACCTGCCACAGTGTGAGCATCAAAAGGATGTTTGAGTGTCATAAAGTGGGCGTATTTTGTAAGTCTATCCACCACTACCAAGATTGTATCTGCCTCCTTGGAGACCGGTAATCCCCCAATAAAATCAAGCGACACATCCTCCCACACCTGATGAGGAATGGGCAATGGCTGCAATAATCCTGCGGGCTTCAGATGATCATACTTCTGTTGCTGACAAACATCACAAGCTCGTACAAAATTGGCTACATCCTTGCGCATGCCCTTCCAATAAAAGACCCCAGCTACTCTTTTCAGTGTTCGTAATTCCCCAGAATGACCACCCCAAGGAGAAGAATGAAATTCTATGAGGATGGCATTAATCCGTGGAGAGTGTCGAGGGAGAACCAACCTGTTTTTATACCACAAACTGCCTTTGAGCACCTGATAGCCGGGATGAGAGTTAGCATCTTGTAACACATCAGTAAAAATTCCTTTAGTCACGGGATCCAGAAGAATCTCTTCGGACAGCCCCTGTAAATCCGGACTTGTCACCATGGTTAACTCCTTGCAGTCCATGACACGAGACAGAGCATCCGCTGCTGTATTCTCCCTTCCAGGTTTGTAACGTATCTCAAAATCAAATCCCATCAGTTTGGCCACCCATTTTTGTTGACCCTCTACCATTAAACGTTGTTCGGTTAAATACTTGAGGCTCCTATGATCAGTGGTAATCACAAAATGGCGGCCCAACAAATAATGACGCCATTTATAAACGGCAAAAACAATGGCTTTTAATTCCCGCTCATAAACGGATAACAACTTGTCTTTCTCTGAAAAAGCCTTACTTAAAAAAGCAATGGGTCGGCCCTCCTGCATCAGAACTGCCCCCATACCCGCTCCTGATGCATCTGTCTCCACAAAGAATGTCTCCTCAAATTGTGGTAATGCTAGTGTGGGCAGTTTCAACATCTCCGCTTTGAGAGCTTCAAAGGACAATTGGGTCTCATTAGTCCACAGGAAACTATCCTTCTTAAGCAATTGTGTCAATGGTTTTGCAATTTGACCATATTGCCTCACGAATCTCCTGTAATACCCTGTGAGTCCTAAAAATCCCCGAAGGCCCTTCACATTCGTTGGGGTCGGCCACTGTTGCACAGCTGCTATTTTTTGCTGGTCGGCCTTCACCCCATCCTTGGAGATGATGTGACCTAAGTACTCCAGTTCTCTTTCCACAAACGTGCATTTTTTTTTATTTGCAGAAAAGTGATTCTGTCTCAAGATATCCAACACCATTTGCAAGTGTTCACAGTGTTGGTCCATATTGGTGCTATAAACCAAAATGTCATCAAAGAACACCAAAACGAATTTACGTAAATATGGCTTGAAGACCGTATTCATCAAAGACTGAAACGTGGAAGGAGCATTCCTCAAGCCAAAGGGCATAACGAGGTACTCATAGTGCCCCTCATGCGTACGAAACGCGGTTTTCTCAATATCCTCCACCCTCATCCTAATTTGATTATAGCCAGATTTTAAATCCAGCTTGGAAAATATTTCTGCACCGTTCAATTCATCCAGTAATTCGTCAATAACAGGTAAAGGAAATTTATCAGGAATTGTTACCTTGTTCAATGCTCTATAATCCACACAGAATCGCCAACTTCCATCTTTTTTCCTCACCAAGATCAGTGGGCTTGAGTAAGGACTGCAACTGGGTCTGATCATCCCCACTTCTAACATCTCTCTGACAAACCTTTCAATTTCTTCCTTCTGGTAGTATGGGTAGCGATAAGGTCTGATGTTTGGGATGTCTGCTCCTTGCTTCAACAGGATTTTGTGGTCACATTCTCTTGAAGGAGGTAATTCAGAAGGAGCTGTGAATACATCTCCATATTCCATCAATAGCTCTGCAACTCGAGGGCTCTCTGCTGCTGTAGCCGTGGCCTTCATTGTTGAGTATCCCAACTCAATATAATATCCCTCAGTCCCTATCCTCCATGACCGATTCAGGCTTTGGTAAGAGACCTGACTATATGAAAGTTCAGGGTCCCCTTGCAAGGTGACCATACTCCCCTGCCATGGAATCCGTAGCGACAAATCACGGAAATTGGCTTGAATATCTCCCAATCCTTCCAACCAAGAAAATCCCAGCACAATATCGACTCCCTTTAGGCCGAAGATGTAGAAGTCTTGGATGATGGACACATTAGACAGGACCAAGGTAACAGCCTGACAAATACCCATACCTTGGACTTGGTGGCCGTCTCCTACCTCCACGCGGAATGCTTTGGATTGAACCGAAGGTATGCCAACAGCTTTCACCACCTGTTCCCCAATAAAATTGTGAGAAGCCCCTGTATCAACCAACACCATCACCCGATGACCAAGGATCGATCCCCATAATTTCAGGGAACGATTAGAAGTGATTCCCACCACGCTTTGGATGCTGAGTTGGAGGATCTCAGGCGGTTCGTTTCCTCCTTCGTCAGGTTTCGCTTCCTCCTCTCCATCGCCTTCTCCATCATCGTACACCAGCATCACCCTCATCTGTGGGTTAGGGCACACATGCCCAGGACCGAAGGGTCCACCGCAACGGAAGCATAGGTTGCGTTTCCGGTGGTCAGCTTCCTCCTCTGGTGATAACCGTCGGAAGTTGTTCCTCCGACGACCGTCCGACGCACTGGACGCCGCTCCTGTTGGTGGGTTGACTCCACCGCCTTCCGTCGTCGTTCCCCCTACTCGATGCACGCTCCCATTTGTGTTGCTGGCCGCGGACGTGTTAGGTGAGTGAGTTGGTGAAGTATGTTGGGCTGAGGTATGTTGGGCTGAAGTGACTGGCCCATTATACCCCCACTTACTCCCCCCTCTATTACCCAACGCAGGCCTTCCACTGTGGGTGTGGCCCACATGCATTCCATTCCCTACACGGCCCATTCCTCCTTCTCCTCCCTTCAACACCGCCTCTCGTTCCTCTACCCTCTGCGCGAGCAACATCATCTCACCAATATCCCTAGGAGAGTGAAGGCGGATTTCAGCTCGGATCTCCGCTCTTAACCCCGTCAAAAAGGCCGCCTGCATCAATTCCTCATCAGCTTGCCCTAATGGAGCGGACAACACCTCGAATTGCTTTCGGAATTCAGCCACCGTCCCCAGCTGCTTCAACTCCATCAACGCTTCATATGGGTTGCCAGATGGAGATGCGTGAAAGCGTTGGAGGACCGCCGTCCGGAATATCAGCCACTCCGCTAACGGATTCCGAGGTTCCCACCATTGGAACCAACTCAGAGCCTCTCCCTCCAAGCAAATCGATGCCGTCTCCAACTGCTCCTCTGGCGGAATATGATTGACCCTGAAGTATCTCTCTGCTCTAAAGATCCACCCATACGGATCCTCTCCTGAAAAATATGGAACCTCAACCCTCTTCATCCTCTCCTCATCTCTCACCGTTCGAGGACAGGTCTCATGGTTACCTCCATGGCTTCCAGTTCCTTCGCTATTGGCTCCTCCGTTTCCTCCTGCTCGCGCCATTTCATGAAGCGTTCGCATCACCTCTGCCAAGTTGGTTTCCATCCGCCGAATCCCATCCTCTGTTCCTCCTACTCGGGCTTCCAGCGTTTCTATTCGATGATCCATGTTTCGTGTATACACCATTCAAGGATTAATTTCCCAGAAAAGTGCTTTGATACCAATTGTTGGTACCTGGATTTGGTGCTTGAAATAACAAGAAAAGGGTATCCAATTTAAGGAAACTACTGCAACTTTATTATTAGCACAACAGAGCCATACACCAAGGTGATTACACTCTTGTTGGAAAACAGAAAACTACCCGGCTGGACTCTCCTCTCTTCAATGGACTGGCCTATTGAAGAGATTACAAACCACACCTCACCATTTCTATTACTCAGGGATATCCTAACAAACCTCATTCCCCCCCTTTATATAATCCTACCTTCTCTCTCTATAACTAACTTATTTTCCCTGCCTCCTCTTTCCTTCCCCTCCAGAATCTTCCTCTCCAATCATAGCCTGCCATGTGTCCCCTTCAGCAACTGATTGTGGTTTGTCTTTACCTTCTCCTCCAATATCTTCCTCTCCATTCATAGCCTGCCATGTGTCCCTTTCAGCAACTGACTGTGGTTTGTCTTTTCCTCTATTTTTATGGACCTTCCTAGCATATACTTGGGCATAAGGCTTAAGAGGCCCATCACTCAAACTCCTAAGAACAAGTTCTAATATTATTATATTTTAAGTAAAAACTAGTTCAAAATTTTCCGTTTGACTAATATGCTTTAATAGAGATTGACATCTCACAGACAGTTCTTTTGTTTCTAATTAATCTTTATATTCTTTCACTTTGTTTGACGGTTATTATATGACAATGTATTAAGCCATGAAAGTTGCCTTTGATGATTTGAAATTGCAGATATGCCACCTCAAATATGCTGAGTTCATTTAGTCTTGCTTTCTTATTTTATTATTACTATAAGAATAAAACATTAAGCATTGTCTTGCTTTCTTATTTTATAATTATTTTAAGAACTGATACATTAAGCTTTTTCATTAACAATATTAGGATGGAGCAGCTAAAGGGAAATGATCAGGACAACCAAGTTATGGTGGAGCGTGGAGGTGCATTTTATACTAATGTAAGTTTTCAATTTCCTCTAACTGAGACTGTTATGTTAACAACATTTTATACAATCATATTTTGACACTTGTTCTTTCTTTAAGAATTGTTAGCTGCTTGCTGTCAAGAAACTGGACAATAAAACTTCTGATCACCAGAAGGATGATGAGTTTCTTGAATTGGTAAATGATATCGACAGAATGAGACATGTAAATATTGTTGAGCTAATTGGATACTGTTCAGAGCATGGTCAAAGGCTTCTGATCTATCAGTACTGCAGTAACGGGTTACTGCATGATGCGCTGCACTCAGATGATGAATTCAAAACAGAAATACTTGCATTCAGATAGCACTTGGTGCCGCCAGGCCAGAGCCTTAGAGTAAGTCAAGTAACCATTATGGGTATGATAAAATTTGCTCAAGCTTGTTAACTTGTAGCTTATAATGGGTTCAAAATTTCATTTTCAAATTCTAGTTGGTCCAGTCTAAATTTTTTTAATCTTCCTCTGTGAATTCATTTAATGTTGAAAGCAAAGTATTTAGCTAAAAACTGGGTCATTAATAAGGTGACTATATTCTAACCTTGCTAAAACTTGGCAACAATTATTGTTCAGAACCAGAGTTCTAATATTATTAGTTTCCAAGTTTTCCGTTTGATGATTACTCAAACTTCGAAGAACAAGTTATAATATTATTAAATTTTTAAGTAAAAAACTAGTTCAAAATAAATACAACACAAAACTTATTTTCTACCATCCATTTAAATCAAAGTTCCACTATTAGTACCCCCCCCCCCCCTTCTCTCTCTCTCTCCTTTCTCTCTGTTACTATTTAAAATTGACGTTAAACAATTCAAATTTTAGACAAAACAAGTTTAAATTGATGCTAATTTGCAGACTAAAGAAACTAGTTTTAACTTGAAAAAAGTTTTCGTCTAAATATAACAAAATTACTGTAGTAAATAAAGACAACTCTTGGAGGAAAATATGAGATGCAAAAAATAGATGTAACATTACAGGAGCAAATATGAGTCAAAGGTACATAAAAAATATTTCAATCAAAGAAGTATTGTTAAAAATTAGAAAAATCATCGGTGACTACCATCAGAGAATTCACAAAGAACAAATAAACACATGCACGTGGTGAGAAAGGCACATACCGAAGAATTGATCTCACTAGAATCACTGCCAAGCTTATTCGCTGGGAATTTGGGGAGACCGGTCAAATTTTCCCTGGAAGAATTTTCATTCGCTGAAATGGCATAGGCGACAAAAAGAAAACTCAATCAAAAAAAAAAAAAAAAATCAGCACCAACTGTTATAGGAAAATAAATAAATAATAAAAAAACGCAATTAGGCAAATAGAGCAAATCACACGATTCCTTCAACAAAACAAGACAAATACTCAATTTAAAATACAGATCCAGAAGCACCAACACTCAATACTCCAGAGCTAAGAAAATGTAGGAAATGGATGAGAAAAGAGAAAAATTCAAATTATATTTATTCTCTGCGCCTTATTATTGACAACCTAATTATTTTCGTTTCCTCAACTTGTTTCTGCGTCGAGATGGAAATAGATCAATTGAAGAAGAAGCAATGAAATACATAATCGAATAAAAAATTCGAGAATAGTTGAGAGTCAACGGAGGAGTACCGATAGACATAGTAGCGGTCTTGCGGTGGAAGAGTTCGACGACGGGAGAGAGTGCTCCGATCTGAGGTGGAGAGCTCCGATCAAGACCATGGCTGGAACGAGGGAGAGAAGAGAAGGTTCTAGAAAGAGAAGCAGAGGAAGACAAGAGCTTCGCCTTGCTAGATCTGAGGAGCCAAGACATGGTTGGTGATGGATGTAGCGAGAGTGTGTGTGACTGGGAAATGGAAGAATTGAGACGCTAATTAGTACCTAGTAAACAAGAATGGGAATGAGAAAGTGACTGGTCCATAAATTGGGGCGTGTGGAGGTCTAATGCGAACTAGGGCTACGTGCCACGTAAGATTTCTGGAAGTATTTTTTATGGTTCATGCACATCCAGTGCTTCCTCTCATAATATTATTTTTTTTCTTTTTCATTTTATTGTGTTATTTTTTTTTTCTTCAATTTTACCCTTTTATTTGAAAAATGATGATACCGTGACACAATAAATAATCTCTTCCCATAGAATTTGTAGGTGATCACTCTGAAGAGGGTAAAAACTGAAAATGAAAGAAAAAGCAGGATAAGATGGTCGAAATATTTTTTTGATTGTGAGTGGGATCTAGAAAAATTATATGGACCGGAGTTCCTGATTCATTTTCCTCACACCTCACTCGCCGTTTTCTAATAATTTCAGTCTTCTTCTTTTTTTTTTTAATACAAATTCACTCTCTCTTTTTTGGTGAAAAAATTCACTCTTTTTTTAGTTTAACGTTTCTAATGCAAAAAATTATTTGTATGTACTTCTAAAATAATATCGTTTTAAGATTAAAAAATTAAAAAATTATATTGATGAAAACTGTTATAATTCCTAAAATAAAAATTCTAAAATAATATCATTTTAAATTTAATAAAAATACTTTATTTGTATTCATCACAGAAAAAATAAATTTTTTTTAGTAACGAACGAGAAGTAGTTAGCTTTATAAGATGAGTTTTCATTTTATCCTTTAACATAACACAATAAACTTTCCTACGCATACAACATTTTATAAGACCCACACATTTTAAAACAAAAAGAAAAAGAAAAAAATATGTCACACAAAATGAATCTCTATAACATTACACAATCACTCTTAAAACCCTTAAAATATCAATCGGATCAAATTATATAAAGTAATTACTCAGGAAACGCTACCGTTTTAAACTCTGACCATTTCATCAGGTCAGTTTGATCCAATTTTCAAAACATTATTTTTTATGGGAAATACAATTATAATATTGTAGGAAATTTGATAGTAATGCTACAATTTTATTGAAGTGTGGGGCCCATTTTTTAAAAAAAAAAGAAAAGAAAAAATTCAGCACTATTTTCCATAATTCAGCTGGACAAAAAAAGAATGTTCTGCGATATGATAGATGCAAAACCTATTTTTTATATATAAAATTTACAAAATAAAAATAAAAGAAGTTAATGGGGGAAAATGGAAACATAGATTCTGATATGAAAATTATCCAGTAATCTACTACGTGGTGTTAATTTTTCATAGGGAATATTACAGGTAAGAATGTAAGACTGGCATCACAGCCTACCAATTAGCAAGGTTTATAGGTTGGATTATAAGTGAATAAAGCCAATATCAATAGGATTTTATAATTCTCATTTAATATGAGAATTCAATTTTTCCTACACACCCTTCGATTTTTGTGCTGATATAAATCTCACATATAATTTTTTCTAACACATGAGTCTCACATGTTTTTTATCTCTATAACATGAGATTTGAATTCTCATTGAACATGAGAATTATAAAATCCATTCTAATATATGTCTAATGTAAAAGCCAGATCTTATGAACGATTGGCCACACAGAAAGAAAGAAGGTGACGGAAGTGTGCAAAATGGCGATGGAAACTTCCAAGAGTGAAATTTTGGGGGCTGTTTGTTTTCTTTCGTTAAAAAAGCAATTTTATGTTTTCACCCACTGAAATAACAAAACTTACTAGATTGTCTGTTTTTAACCTGTTATTTTAGAAGGCTGTTCCCCGTATTTTGATTTTGGAACAGAAAAATATAAAAATATTTTAGTTTTCCTTATTTTCTATTTCTCATTTTTTATGAACTTCATAATGATTCTAAACAATAGTTTATTTTATTCTCCGTCTCTTAGTCAATAATTAGTATATTCCAGGAGTGGCTCCATGCCACCATTCATGCATGTATATATTGTTATCTTTTCGCGGTATGTCATTTAATCTCAATTTTGTTTTTTCTTCTACAACCAAAAAGTCATTAACCTCCTTCTCTTCAATCTTGAAAATACTTAGTTATTTGCATTTTTTTTATTTGGAAGACAAGGAAAATAAAAAACGAATAAAATTATATCTGAGTTAGAGGTGGCAAAACGAGTCAGCCCGACCCGCCGTCAACCCGTCCAAATCGGGTTGGCTTGCCCTGCACTTTGATATGGGTTGAAAATCCCAATCCACCCCGTTTTATGGTGGGTTGGCAGGTCAACTCACCTAAGATTAAAAAAAATTATATTATATTAATTTTATAATATTACTTATTTTCATTTCACAATCCCCTTATTTTTTTTTTCAATCTCAAATCTAAATGTATACTAATATTCAGTCATACATTTTTTAGGAACTTATTTTTGCCTCCATATATGGATAACCTTTGTCATGAATAAAGTTTTTTTCTTTATTTTTCTAGGGGAGTACTAAGATAAAAAAAAATTCCATATTACAAAAGCTTGATAACAAAAAAAATACTACCCAATAGCTAAAAAAAATGAATCGCGGGCCAACCCGTCCCAACCCACCACCAACCCGTTTTGACAACTAAGCGAGGCATGTTGAAGTGGGTTGGGGGTTGAAATGTATAACCTGCCCCGCCCCGTTTTGGAGGGTTAGTGGGTTGATTCGTCGGGTTCAACCCATATTGCCATCTCTAATCTGAATAATCATATGGGCCAAGCAATACCCCTATTATCTCTGCCTAACAGCTCCAAACATCCTTCGGGTGGAGAGAAGAAAATCTGAGCTTCCCAATTGAATTAATGACCAAGACCTACAAACCAGTCATCTATATCATTTCCTTCCCAATAGACATGGGAGAAAATCACATGCCATCCTCGGGTAAGTAAGTTTCTGATTCTGCTGATTAAGCTAGTAAGAGGGTGCTGGGCGGAGCAGCTCTCTTTCACCAGATTAATCGCAACCTGTGAGTCACTTTCCAAGACTACTTTCCTAAAGTCTTGATCCCAAGAAATTTGCAATCCTAAAAAAATACCCCAGAGTTCATCTTTGACAAAACTATCAGCCCCTAAATTTCTAGAAAAACCCAAGATCCATCGACCAGCATCATCACGCAACACTCCACCATATCCACTTTGCCTATTATGCCTCAAAGCAGATCCATTTGTATTCATTTTGAACCAGCCAGAAGGGGAAGGGAACCAACGGATAAGAACCTCAAACTTATGGCCATACACCAGACCAGCCTTCTTATATAAGGTAAGGCATGAACAAAATTAGCAAGGTAGGCAACAGCAGCTCTAACTATTTCATCTTCCCGGATGCTTTTGTTTTCAAAAACCAGAATACTTATCTCTTTCCATATATACTAGCATATAATTCCAAAAAAAGTTGTACCTGTTTCTCCTTCCAAGAAGGTGATTTTTCTGCTCATATTCAAAACCACCCGGTCCTCTAGCTGTAAAGTGATAAAAGTAGACCACTTGCTCGGGTTGATGAATTTTTCCAAATTTTAGGAGCCTAGCCAATCTCTCAAAGCATGAAGGAAATCCTCAGGATAGGAGCCACACATGGGGCACAGATCAAATTCTGATATATGCCTAAGTTTTCTTCTCACATTTGTTAAGAGGATTTCACCAAGTAGCAGCCAAAGAAACATTTTAATTCTGGAGGGGTCATCCCAACTCCAAATAGCATTCCAGCGGGGCTGAGTTTGAGAAGGACCCTCAGGATTTAAATTACTAAAAGCTAAGGAAGAGAAAACTTTCTATCCTTAGAGAAATCCCATATTACTTTATCTTCTCCATTATCTAGGTGGGCAGGACTGATACCTGCAATATGACTCACAGCTTCTGGGGATAAAATGTTACAATTTTTTTGCCAATTCCACTCCCTATTATGATCTACCATATGGGAGACATTGGAATCAATATAATTAGGAGAAACTAGTTGGACAGTATGACAATGCAGAGGACCAATTAGAAGCCATTTTTCATTCTAGAATGAAGTATCTTGGCCATTCCCAACCATGATTTGAGAGTCATTATGCACCTGAGGCTCCCGGCTTCTTCCCATTGTTTGGGATTAATTCCTCCCCTACATTGTACTTATTCCTCAAAACTCTAGCCCAGATATCATTTCTATGGGTAAGCAAATCGTGTCCAACCTTCATCTAACAAGCTTTACTCATTTTCGTCAAGCTCCTCACACATAAACCTCCATCTTTTTTAGCTTTGCAAACTGTATTCCAAGGCATGGCATGAACCTTTTTAGCATTTTGGCTAGACCCCCAAATGAAACCCTTCTTCTTCTGCTCCGCTGCATCACAAGTCGTGAGAGGAATAAGGGTAGTTTGCATGGAATATGTGGGGAGAGCAGAGAATACAAACTTAGTTAAAAAAAACTCTACTAGCCATAGACAAAGACTTCTCCTTCCAAGCACTCAATTTGTTGTTAGACTTATCTGTAGGAATATATATATAAATATATCCTATGGGTTATGAATAAGAAGTGGGTTAAGGAAGAAAAGAAAAGAAGGAAGTTAAAGGGGTGTGTGGGTTTTAAGAAGTCCCACATTGGACAACTAGTTAGAGGTGAGAGGGTTTATAAGCTCCCACCTCACACTCCTAAATTGCCCCTTGGGGCATTACATTTTTGTGGAAGGGAGAGGAGTTAGGTGGCCTTTAGTCCACCACACACCCGCGCGCACCGCCGCCGTCGTTAGCCGACCTGCTCTGCTCTGATCGGTTCATGTGTGTGAAATAAAAATGATTTTTTATTCAATTATTTTATTAATTTTTTGTCCAAAAATACCTTGTCCCTATCTGTTGCTTCCCTCTAGTTTTTCCAAACTAAATGTTTCCTCCTGTCGATTTTTGAACCGAACCGGTTCTTACCTTTCGGTTTCATTCTAAACCGAACCGGTGCGTTCGGTTAAATTCGAACCGAACCGGTCACCAGTCACACTGCTTTGCCTTTGTCAGTCACGGCGGTTCGCCGATGTAACAGCCCGTGTTAACCCGGATTGTTAACATACTATCGTATTAAGCCACGCTTAATTAAAATGCGGAATAACTTTTTCTTTAATTCAATTATGACGTCATTAACCTTAGCCAACTTGATTACTTAATCAATTTCATAAAATACTGCCTGTATGTAAATTGCAAGACAACTAACTGGAATACCTCGTATATAAATAATAAGCGAGTATCTAAGTCGCAGGACTACAACACATAGCCTGGGTCAAAATCCTGATACTTTAATTACAACTTCAATTAAAAGACAATAACAAAACCATGTGGCATGGACAAACCCCATGCTCACCAAATAAGGCACAATGCCCAACAACAGTCTCAACATAATAACATGATCAAAGCGAAAAACATAACAGCAGTCAACATCCAGCATGTCAGCATATCATAAATATCAACTCAGCTCTAGCCTCCTACCACCTGAGCCCTCAACATTACCTGATCCTGAAATAAGCGTCCCCAAACGTGGGGTGAGATCTCTAAACAAGAAATCTCAGTAAGACAAGGGGTCCTCAAGGATCTTCCACCCCAAGCTCACTTACATGTGTAATATAAGTTCAAAAACAGTATTTACAATATAAGTTCCAAAAACTATGCGATGCAGCAGATAATCATGCCATGGGTGTTTATCAAATCTACTGGCCAGAGAAATGCAGGAATACGTCTAAACCCACATGAGTACAAGGAACACCGCTTGCACCTCACCCACAGCCTCACCATCTTGTATGTACTACATACTCAGGCTTACCGTATAGGTGGACACCACATGCATATCATAAAAGCACATTGCATATAATAGCTTAACAACATTTCCAAAACATCAAAGCATGTAACACAGCATGCATAAACCACATCCCCATGGGACATGGTGGAACCACAAAATGGCTAAACCGATGACACGAAAGCTTACCTTGCAAACTAGCTATCCAAGCCAAGAGTCCAACCACTCTCAAGTCCAAAAACAGCAGTATCACGATTTGATATGGACCAATAATACATCATTAATTATGCATCACAAGCATACAACTTAAAGACTACGCCTTTCCTTTACGTTTTACGTCTTAAGGCTTCCAACCAAGCCATAAGCCCTTAATCATGTGATTCTGACTTAGTTCATTTATTACAGAAGTCCAACTTCCTTAATCTAGGGTCCACAAACCCCCAATAGCTCACTGTTCACACAGCACAGCTACTATTCTGTGAAAACCCAGGATATCCGGATATCACAAGGGACATATCCGGATATGCCATATCCGGATATCACACTGGTCATATCCGGATATACCATATCCGGATACCCAGATCCCACATCCGGATATGAATATCCGGATACTGATATCCGGATATCTGTTAGACAAATATCCGGATATCTCACGACAGAATGCAGTTTCTGCATTTCGTGAATATCCAGTCCAAAGATCCCACTTTTAACACATGTACACGTTAAAGCATGCATCTTTAATCTGTTTTAGGGTCATACTCATTATACCTTCTTGTTTACTCATTAAACATGGCCAAGACATCAACTTTAAGCATCAAAACTTAAGATCAAAGGTGAGGGAACTTACCCCAAGCTTGAAACAGAGTAGTGTGTGCTCTTGGAGCTCTCCAAAAGCTCCTCAACTCAGGTCACACCAAGGTGTACGAAAATGGTGCACAAGACTTGATCTTCCTACCCAAAGGTTGCTTCTTGGAGCTTCCACCACCAAGGAAAAGCTCACAACTCCCTCTCAACACAACTCAACCCCCAAAATAGACCTCAAAACACACTCCACAAAGGCTGAGAGTGCAAAGAATGCAGCCTCACACTCCCACAACCCACCCAATCAAGTGTTTAGAAGAGGAAATGTGAAGGAAATGGCTTCAACCTCAAGAAAAGAGAAGAGAAGCCAATGAAACAGTGTTTTTGAAATTCTGCCCAGCCCCTTCACGTATGATAGAGGCTGCCTAGGGTTGTGTGCCCTCTTAATGGTGGTATATATAGGCATTTAAGCCATAACGCACAGTATTAGCCTTAATAGCTACGCAAAAGATATTGATCCCAAACTTTGGAATCTAAACCTACACATTTTTCTAAGATTTGTCATATTTTTATTTTATTTTTCGGAGCACCTTTCCGGTACGCGCTTTTCCATAGCCAGTATCAGTTCTGGCATCAGATTACATTATTTTAACTTGAAACTTGTTTTACAAGTCCTACATAATATTCTAGTAATTATCATGCATTCGTTATAATTTTCCGGGATACTTTTCCGGTACGCATTTACACCGGGTAGCAGAACCGGTATCTGCGCTTTTCTTCCGAAAAGCGACTTTCAGCATTTTTATTCATTCATTATAATTATTTAAGCCCAATAATAACTATTAAGGTCACTTATGGAATTATTTTCTAATTATCATAATTAATTCACTAATTACCTTAATTAACGGTGCGGGTTCTTACATTCACCCCACCTTTTTAAGGATTTTGTCCTCAAAATCAGAAACATACCTGTTTCGAAAGTCGGGATACTGTCGGAGAAGCTCATCCTCTCGCTCCCACGTGCACTCCTTGGGACTACGCCCAGTCCACTGCACCTTGACCATCGGAATGATCTTGCTTCTAAGCTGTTTCTCGCCTCGATCGAGAATCTTGAGTGGTCCGACGGGAGTCTTTAGGTTCTCCCGAACCTCCACATCATCCGGCTGCACCACGTGCGAAGGATCTGCTATGTACCTCCGAAGTTGAGACACGTGAAACACGTCGTGGATGTTGGCTAGGTTCGGAGGTAAGGCAAGTCGATAGGCAACAGGTCCTACTCTACCAAGGATCTGGTAGGGCCCAATGAATCGCTGGCTCAACTTCCTCACTCCGAGTGCCCGTCCAACACCGGTGACAGGTGAAAGTCTCACAAACACGTGCTCACCCTCACTGAACTCCAGTGGACGATGCTTGACATCATAGTAGCTTTTCTGGCGATTCTGTGCCTGCTTCAACTTTTCCCTGATCATCTGGATCTGCTGGGTAGTATCTTGGACAAAGTCCAAGCCAAAAAGCTCTTTATCTCCAACCTCAGACCAGCAGGTAGGAGTTCGACACCTCCTACCATACAGCGCCTCGTAGGGTGCCATGCCCAGACTAGCATGAAAACTGTTGTTGTACGAGAATTCTACCAACGGAAGGTACCTATCACATGCAGAGCCTTGCTCCAATGTGCAAGCTCTCAACATGTCCTCTAATGTCTGGATGGTCCGCTCAGTCTGTCCGTCAGTCTGAGGGTGATAGGCGGTACTCAATCTCAACTGCGTACCAAAAGCCTCCTACAGCGCCTCCCAAAACCGAGATGTGAACTTCGGGTCCCTATCACTGATGATACTCTCGGGCACCCCGTGAAGCCTCACAATCTCACGGACATATAGTTTGGCCAACTGCTCTGTAGTGAAGCTCACCTTCACTGGAAGAAAATAGGCAGACTTGGTCAATCTGTCCACTATGACCCAAATAGAGTCACAACCAGCCTGAGTTTTAGGCAATCCCACCACGAAGTCCATGGAAATATTCTCCCACTTCCACTGTGGAATCTCCAGAGGTTGAAGTTTACCAGACGGTTTCTGGTGCTCAATCTTTACTTTTTGACATATAAGGCATTTGGACACTTAGACCGCTATGTCCTTCTTCATGCCCGGCCACCAAAAATTTCTCTTTAAGTCCTGGTACATTTTCGTGGCACCAGGGTGGATAGTAAACCGGCCCTTATGAGCCTCTGCCATAACCTCTTCGATCAATGGCCCTCGAGGAATAACAATCCTCTTCTGGAACATCAGCAATCCATCCTCGTTCAAAGACACACCGTCCTGGTTCTTCACATAATCAAGGCACTCTCTTTGCACTTGTGTAACAGCCCGTGTTAACCCGGATTGTTAACACGCTATCGTATTAAGTCACGCTTAATTAAAATGCGGAATAACTTTTTCTTTAATTCAATTATGACGTCATTATCTTAACCAACTTGTTTACTTAATCAATTTCATAAAATACTGCCTGTATGTAAATTGCAAGACAACTAACTGAATACCTCGTACATAAATATAAGGTGGGTATCTAAAGCCACAGATCTACACAAGTAGCCTGGGTCAAAATCCTGATACTTTAATTACAACATCAAATTCAAAGACAATAGTCAAACCATGTGGCATGGACAAACCCCATGCTCACCAAATAAGGTAACAATGCCCAATATCAGTCATAACATAAACTTAACATAAATAACGCAGAAAACATAACAGCAGTCAAATCAACAGCAATCCACAACCAGCACGTCAGCATGTCATAAATATCAACTCAGCTCTGGCCTCCTGCCACCTGAGCCCTCAACATTACCTGATCCCGAAATAAGTGTCCCCAAACGTGGGGTGAGATCTCTAACAAGAAATCTCAGTAAGGCAAGGGGTCCTCAAGGAGTCTCCACCCCAAGCTCACTTACATGTGTAATATAAGTTCCAAAAACAGTATTACAGTATAAGTTCTAAAATCATGCGATGCAGCAATTAATCATCTCATGTGTGCTTTCAAATCTACTGGCCAGAGAAATGTAGGAATACGTCTATGCCTACATGAGTACATGGATACTACCTGCACCTCACCCACATGCTTCTCCATCTTGTATGTACTACATACTCAGGATTGCCGTCTAGGTGGACACCACATGCATCATAAAAAGCTCATTGCATATAAATAGCTCAACATCATTTCCAAAATAATCAAAGCATGTAACACAGCATGCATAAACCCATCCCCATGGGACATGGTGGAACATCAAAATGGCTAAACCGAGGACACGAAAGCTTACCTTGCAAGCTAGCTATCCAAGCCAAGAGTCCAACCACTCACAAACAGCAGTATCACAATCTGATATGGACCATTGACAAGTCAATATTAATGCATCACAAGCATACAACTTAAAGACTACGCCTTTCCTTTACGTTTTACGTCTTAAGGCTTCCAACAAAGCCATAAGCCCTTAATCATATGATTCTGACTTAGTTCATTTATTACAGAAGTTCAACTTCCTTAAACTAGGGTCCACACACACCCAATAGCTTACTGTTCATACAGTACAGCTACTGTCTGCGCAGAACCCAGGATATCCGGATATCAGAAGGGGAATATCCGGATATGCCATATCCGGATATCACACTGGACATATCCGGATATGTCATATCCGGATACCCAGATCCCATATCCGGATATCAATATCCGGATACCATATCCGGATACTGATATCCGGATATCTGTTCGAAAAATACCCGGATATCTCACGACAGAATGCAGTTTCTGCATTTCGTGAATATCCATCCCAAAGGTCCAACTTTTAACACATGTACACGTTAAAGCATGCATCTTTAGTTCATTTTAGGTTCATATACCTTATACCCTCTTGTTTACTCATTAAACATGGCCAAGACATCAACTTTAAGCATCATTAACTCATGATCATAGTGAGGTAACTTACCAAAGTTCAAAACAGAGGCAAGTTGTGCTCTTGGAGCTCTCCCAAGGTTCCTCAAACTCAGCCTAAGTAGGAGCACGGAAATGGCACTTCAAGATGGGTTCTTGCACCACAAGAAGGCACTTTGAAGCTCACAATGACTACCACAAAGTAGCCATTACTAAAGCTTCAAACTCATGCTCACTAACTACCCCTCAACTCAGAATGATGGCCACAATGCAACCCCAAGGTTTACTCTCACCTTCACAAGTGTTTAAACAAGCATGAAAGGTGATAACTTGGCTAAAGAATGAAGAAGGAAGAAGAAGAAGAAGAAGAAGAAGGGTGGCAGCTGCAGCCACTATTCACGTTCAATGTGCATGCCTAGGGTTTTGTGCCCACTAATGGGTCTATTTATAGGCCCAAGCCACTAACCGCGCAGTATTAGCCTTAATCGCAAAGTAAAAGATCTTGATCCCAAACTTCGGATTCTAGACCTACGCATTTTTCTAAGATTTTTCATATTTTTATTTTATTTTTCGGAGCACCTTTCCGGTACGCGCTTTTCCATAGCCAGTATCAGTTCTGGCATCAGATTACGTCATTTTGACTTGAAACTTGTTTTACAAGTCCTACATAATATTCTAGTAATTATCATGCATTCGTTATAACTTTCCGGGATACTTTTCCGGTACGCATTTATACCGGGTAGCAGAACCGGTATCTGCGCTTTTCTTCCGAAAAGCGATTTTCAGCATTTTTACTCACTCAGTATAATTATTTAAGCCCAATAATAATTATTAAGGTCAATTATGGAATCATTTTCTAATTATCATAATTAATTCACTAATTACCTTAATTAGCGGTGCGGGTTCTTACATTCACCCCACCTTTTTAAGGATTTTGTCCTCAAAATCAGAAACATACCTGTCTCGAAAGTCGGGATACTGTCGGAGAAGCTCATCCTCTCGCTCCCAGGTACACTCCTCAGGAGTTCTTCCTGACCATTGCACTTTGACCATCGGAATGATCTTGCTCCTTAACTGCTTCTCGCCACGATCGAGAATTTTGAGTGGTCCGACGGGAGTCTTTAGGTTCTCCCGAACCTCCACATCATCCGGCTGCACCACGTACGAAGGGTCTGCTATGTACTTTCGAAGTTGAGACACGTGAAACACGTCGTGGATGTTGGCTAGGTTCGGAGGTAAGGCGAGTCGATAGGCAACTGGTCCTACTCTACCAAGGATCTGGTAGGGCCCAATGAATCGCGGGCTCAACTTCCTCACGCCGAGTGCCCGTCCAACACCGGTGACAGGTGAAAGTTTCACAAACACGTGCTCACCTTCACTGAACTCCAGTGGTCGATGCTTGACATCGTAGTAGCTTTTCTGGCGATTCTGCGCCTGCTTCAACTTTTCCCTGATCATCTGGATCTGTAGGGTAGTATCTTGGACAAAGTCCAAGCCGAACAGCTCTTTATCTCCAACCTCAGACCAGCAGGTAGGAGTCCGACACCTCCTACCGTACAGCGCCTCGTAGGGTGCCATGCCCAGACTAGCATGAAAACTGTTGTTATACGAGAATTCTACCAACGGAAGGTACCCATCCCATGCAGAGCCCTGCTCCAACGTGCAAGCTCTCAACATGTCCTCCAATGTCTGGATGGTCCGCTCAGTCTGTCCGTCAGTCTGAGGGTGATAGGCGGTACTCAATCTCAACTGCGTACCAAAAGCCTCCTGCAGCGCCTCCCAGAACCGAGATGTGAACTTCGGGTCCCTATCACTGATGATACTCTCGGGCACCCCGTGAAGCCTCACAATCTCGCGGACATATAGTTTGGCCAACTGCTCTGTAGTGAAGCTCACATTCACTGGAAGAAAATGGGCAGACTTGGTCAATCTGTCCACTATGACCCAAATAGAGTCACAACCAGCCTGAGTTCTTGGCAATCCCACCACGAAGTCCATGGAAATACTCTCCCACTTCCACTGTGGAATCTCCAGATGTTGAAGTTTACCAGACGGTTTCTGGTGCTCGATCTTCACTTTCTGACAAATAAGGCACTTGGACACGTAGACCGCTATGTCCTTCTTCATGCCCGGCCACCAAAAATTCCTTTTTAAGTCCTGGTACATTTTCGTGGCACCAGGGTGGATAGTAAACCGGCCCTTATGAGCCTCTGTCATAACCTCTTCGGTCAATGGCCCTCGAGGAATAACAATCCTCTTCTGGAACAGCAGCAACCCGTCCTCGTTCCAAGACACACCGTCCTGTTCACATAATCGAGGCACTCTCTTTGCACTTGCGCCTCTTTAATCTTTTCCATCAGCTCATTAATCACTTCTGCTGTTTCCATCTCAAGCAGTGCGCCCCCAAACAAGGAGTTCACTCTCAAGTCTCTGAACTTTTCGATCACCTCATAGTCGCTCATCATTAAACTGGATAAGCTCACGGATTTCCGACTCAAAGCATCGGCTACCACATTGGCCTTGCCAGGATGGTACCTCAACTCAAAGTCGTAGTCCTTCAAGAACTCCATCCATCTTCGTTGTCTCATGTTCAACTCTTTCTGGTCAAACAGATATTTCAGGCTCTTGTGATCACTGAATACAGCAAACTTCACGCCAAACAGGTAATGCCTCCAAATCTTGAAAGCAAAAACAATGGCTGCCAACTCCAAGTCGTGAGTCGGGTAGTTCTCCTCATGAGGTTTCAACTGTCTTGAAGCGTAAGCAACCGCTTTCCCTTTCTGCATCAGCACACAGCCAAGTCCTTTACCAGAGGCATCGCAGTATAACTCGAATTGCTCCGCAGGATCAGGAAGGACTAACACAGGAGCAGTAGTCAGTCTCTCCTTCAACTCCTGGAAACACTCCTCACACTCATGTGTCCACACAAATGGAGTCTCCTTTCGGGTAAGGCGAGTCATCGGTAGCACCATCTTGGAGAATCCCTCTATGAACCTCCGATAGTAGCCTGCCAAACCCAAGAAGCTTCTCACTTCTGTAACCGTCTTGGGCCTCTCCCAGTCCATCACGGCCTCAATCTTGTTAGGATCAACTGCAACTCCATTAGCAGAAATCACATGACCCAGAAATTTCACCGCCTTGAGCCAGAACTCACATTTCGACGGCTTAGCATAGAGCTTCTTCTCTTTTAGCACTTGCAACACAATCTTCAAGTGCTCGGTATGCTCCTCCTCCGTCTTGGAGTAGATCAAAATGTCGTCAATGAAGACGATCACAAACTGATCCAGGTACGGCTGGAAGATCCTGTTCATGTAGTCCATGAACACTGCGGGTGCATTGGTGAGTCCAAACGGAATCACCAAGTACTCGTAGTGCCCGTACCTCGAGCGAAATGCTGTCTGTGGGACATCCTCCGGCTTTACCCGTATCTGATGATAACCGGAACGGAGATCAATCTTGGAATACACACAAGCACCCCTGAGCTGATCCAGCAAATCATCAATGCGAGGAAGAGGGTACTTGTTCTTGATTGTCACCTTGTTCAACTGTCTGTAGTCGGTGCACAACCGCATGGTCCCATCTTTCTTTTTCACAAAAATGACCGGTGCTCCCCAGGGAGACACACTCGGCCGAATAAAGTCTTTCGCTGAAAGCTCCTCAATATGCTTCTTCAGCTCCGCCAACTCTGGTGGCGACATCCGGTATGGAGCCAACGATATAGGCCCCACACCAGGCAATAAATCGATGGAGAACTCTATCTCCCTCTGTGGTGGAAACTCAGGAATCTACTCGGAAAACACCTCGAGAAATTTCCTCACCACAGGAATGCCAGTGAGATCCTCCTGTGTTCCACTCACCAAACCTCCCAACATGACATAGCCAAATGCCCCTGCCCTCAAGGCCCTCCTCGCCTGCAGGACTGAAATGAACGGTGAGGAACTGGCTGTGGACCCACCCGGAGACATCACCACTTTCTTGGCACAAAAATCAATCATTGCGCAGTTTCTGGACAACCAATCCATGCCCAAAATAATCTGAAGGTTGGCCATCGGTAATCCTATCAGATCTACCGAGAAGTCACGGCCATCCCACTGAAACGCTACGTCGCGATGAACAGTGGAGGTCAAACATTTTTCTCCGGTGGCGGTGGTCACCCGCATCGGTGGAGAAAGCACATCACTGGGCAACTCAAGCCCCACAGCAATAGGGGTAGCAACAAAAGAGTGCGTTGCCCCGGAATCAAATAACACATCAACAGTTGAACCACCAATGGTAACAGTACCTCTGACCAGGTTCGGAGCTCTGTCCGACTGCTGACGATCCAGCGTGTACACTCGCCCTGTAGTAGGTGGCATTGCTGGTGCCCCAGTAGGAACCATCTGCAATGGCACAGCCTGCACTGCAGCAACTCTCGCCGTCGGGCAATCTCTGGAGTAGTGGCCCTCCTTGCCACACTGGAAGCATATCAGCTGACCGGTAGAACACGGCCCAAAATGTGACTTCCCGCATCCCGAACATCTGGGAGCAGGAGGTCTAACTGTGTTCCCCTGAGCAGCAGTCTTTCTGAACTGATTTGGCGCTTGCTTAGTGACACGAGCTGTCGAACTCGCGCAAATTAAAAATTATTTTTAATTAGGGTTCAAAAATTTGCAGTAAAGTGGAAACCCTAAGTCGTCTCTCAAGGAAATTATTTGGGTGAAAATCGTTGCTGAAAATAGAAAATAAAAGGGGGGGTTTTGATTCCAGTTTGAATAATTTAAAAGACAGAATATAAAAACTGGGATTAAAACTTCGTAATTAAAATTAACCAACCTAGGGTTAGGGTTCCATGGACGTCCTTCATTGGATGAAAATTACCAAATTCACGGTTGATCTCAATTGAATCAGAATCCTTATTTTCAATTGAGAACAATCGGATCATCAAATCTGATGATTATTCCTTTTCCATGATCACAATCGCGAACCTCAGATCGAATATCCACAATCGCACGATATCGATCTGAGTTAGGAAAAGAAACAAATCTGGTTAAAGAAATAGAAAAATTACCAAATTCACGATTAATCTCAATTGAATCAGAATCCTTATTTCCAATTGAGGTTAATCGGATCATCAAATCTGATGATCATTCTTCACCCATAATCGCAATCGCGAACCTCAGATCGAATATCCACAATCGCACGATATTGATCTGAGTTAGGGTAAAGAAATAAATCTGGTTAGAGATTGATCGCAGATCCTCTAAACAGATCCATGGAATCCCTTCCCCTTAGGTTGATTAAAAGGGGTTTAGCCTAGCATGGCTAGGATAAACATGATTACAAATTAAATTGCATAAAAGAAAAAGAAGAAGAAGAAGAAGATGAAGATGAAGAACACGAAGAACGCGAAGAACGCTCCAGAGAAAATGTCTTGTCTTCCAAATCGAAAATTACATAATCCAAAATGTCTCCCCTCCTCTCCTACATATGCCCCTAGGGTTCAAAAACTAATTTGGGCTGGGCTTAATTCAGATCGGCCCGGCCCATTCGTCTAAAATGCAATATAAAATAAAAATAAAACTAATTTGGCTTTGGGCCACTTAAATAATTGGGCTTTAATTTAAATTACAAGTCCAATAATAAAATAATATTCCAGCATAAAACACGTCATCTTGAGTTCAGGTTTAGACCATCTTCCCGTCCGAATTGGGCTTCAGTAGGTGAAATAGCAATTATAGCCCTTCCTGTTATCTGCAAAACGCGACAAGAACGGAGTCAATCGGACATCTGTAGAGTGAGATATGGTCAAAATACGAAAGTAGTGTAAATCTGGAAAATTATGACGAAAATCAATTAAACCCAATTAAAAACTAGAATTCTAATTTAACCCAAAATACCTTTATTTAATTCAAATAAAACCTAAAATTACCAACCAAGAGTAACAAATAAGTGTAATAAAATATGAGTTATCAAATTCCCCCACACTTATCTTTTTGCACTCCTGGGCAAAAACTAAAATTAAAAGCAAAGACTAAGATCAACCAATCCTTTCTAACAATTACCAAGCATACAGGAAATACACAAAGATCACAAATCTTCACAGCTAAATCAATCAGGACTGAAATTCCCTAATCTCAAATAACAAGACTTGCTAATCTTTGCTGCACATGCCAATTACAGAAAATGGTTTCACACAAGATGCTCTCAATATTTTTCTCTCAAGTGTATCAGGTAATCAGTGTATCACTCAAATCTACTCAAGAAAATCAATCTACCATAGGCTTGCTCAAATTCTACTTCTCCACTGCTAATAACACATGCATGCACAAATCAAGAGGGCTTTATGCAGGGTTGTAATGGGGCTGAGGTAAAGGTATGGATGAATATGGAAGAGAAGGCTGAACACCCCAGAAATTTACAAAGAGAAAAAGTTAAGAACTAAACTAAGAACATAAAAACAAAGATACTGAAAAGATAGAAATAAACAATTTTTTTTTTTTTTTTTTTTGTTTTGTTTTTTTTGTTTTTTTTTTTTTTTTTTTTTTTTTTTTTTTTTTTTTTTTTTTTTTTTTTTTTTTTTTTTTTTTTTTTTTTTTTTTTTTTTTTTTTTTTTTGTTTTTTTTTTTTTTTTTTTTTTGTAAAACCACATAGCAGAAATGAATCAGATGGTCAACCCCCACACTTAAACT
>JAVKPL010005151.1:0-24049 GCA_032173675.1 Gastrolobium villosum | reverse complement strand
TATTGTATGAAGCTCCTAATGCATCCAAATGAGTAACAATATGGGTTAGTCTTTTTTGCATGCTATGAATAGTTTCACCATCATTCATTTCAAATAATTCAAATTCTCTAGTTAATACAAGAATTTTTGAGACTTTAACTTCACTAGTTCCTTCATGTGTTACCTCAAGCACATCCCACATTTCTTTTGCGGTTTTGCAAGAGGCTACACTAAAATATTCATCTCTACCTAAGGCATTGGTAATCAAGTTTCTAGCCTTAGCATTCCAATTAGCTTCTTTACTTTCTTCTTCCGAAAATTCCTTTAGAGTCTTTGGAACATCGTTTTTGTTTTCATCTTTTTTTGTGGGAGCTGTATATCCCTCATCAACAATGTTCCAGATTTTTAAATCAATAGACTCAAGAAAAATTTGCATTCTACTTTTCCAATAAGCATAATCGGTGCCATTAAAGAAAGGAGGTCTTGAAGTTGAGGTTCCCTCAAGAGGCATATCATTGTTCAAAGAGGCCATCTTTACTCTTGAAGCGGTTAAGCTCTTTATACAAGAGTCCAAGCTCTGATACCACTTGTTGGACAAGTGGCCTCAAACTCAAGAGGGGGGGTGAATTGAGTTTTAAAAAAATTTCTAATAAAATGCCTCACTTTCTATATGAAACTTAATTTTCTTAAGATAAAGTAGTATGACAAAAGCAAAGCTTAGAAAATGAAGATTCACACAAAAGAATGGTATATAAAGAGGAGAAACAGATAAGCTTAAGTAATTAGAATAATGCTAATATAAAGAGATAGAGAGTTAGAGAGAATGCAAACACTGTTTATCCTGGTTCAGTCACTACCACCGTGACCTACGTCCAGCCCGTTCAACTTTCCACTAATTATCAAGCTTCAAGGGTGCTTGAAAAACCACTACAACCTTCAAGAAAATTAATTCTTGGAACCTTCACACTTCCACTCACTTACTTAGGTTATGAGCAACCTCTCACTAGGGTCTCACTACCCTTTACACACAAGAATAGATTGAGAGTGTTTAGAAAAGGATTTGTACTCTTGAAGTACAGATTATACAAGTTGAAGCTTATAGGTATTGATCAATGACACAAGATTGAAGCTCAAAGGTGATTTATGATCAAGAAGATGAATAGTAAGCAAATGATATGAAATAAAGCAAGAATAATGATTAGGAAAGGTGTCCCATCAATGTGAATAGTGATCACTATTTATAGAGGCCCCCCATGACTCTTAAAACACTCATTTTCGCAAAACTAGCCGTTTATAGCCGTTGGACTGCTTTCTGTCTAGTAAGTATTCGAATACTTTTCGTGTGGTATTCGAATACTTCATTTATAGCCGTTGGACTGCTTTCTGTCCAGTAAGTATTCGAATACTTTGCTGAAAGTATTCGAATACTTTTCTGGTATTCGAATACTTCATTTAAAGTATTCGAATACTTTCTCTGAATATGCAGTTTTGTGAGCCGTAAAGTATTCCTTTTGGTTTCAAATCACTTTTAATGTATTTCCTTGACTTGTATAAAATGTTTTGAGTGTCAAGGATCTTTTTCATAATAATTAATGCTTTTAAAATAATGGATAATGCATGCATGGGTTTAAATGTCCTTTGAGCTCATTTATGCATCATTAAACAATTTACCTTTACATTTTGGATTCTAAGTTCTCAGGAGTATGTTGTGATCAAGATCTTGAGTGATTCGCTCTTGTTGACTTGTTTGAATTGCTTCCTTTGACTTTTGATTGTTGTGAGTTGTGTTAACTCAAGTGTTGCTTCTATTGCTTGTTTGTAATCATCAAAACTCTTGTATGAGTTTACTTTTCATTTTAAGCGCATTGGTTTCACAGGTTCTTCTTATTTTACCGTAGGGTTTTGGATTGGCCCCTCCGGATCATATTTCGCCTGAAATAAAAGAAAAGATAGGTAATCTATCTTTTCAAAGTTATCGTCTTACAAAAGAAAATATTCTTGTGGTAGACCATGTTCCTGATAAGAAATATAGTGAAATCGTGGGCTCAGAATAACACAATCAACGGTAATATGAGATATGTGGAACAGTAACCAAACTGTCATGTTTTTAGCAAATTCTTACCAATCTATCACGTGACTTTTTACTATAGTGTCACGTGTTGAAGTTTGTTATGATTGATAGCGAATTTAATAATGAATGATTTCGTGACGAGTGACACATTTTTACAAGAAAAGCTCAATGCCACATGTCCAAGTTCGCTACGACCGATAGAGAACTTAATAGCCAATAATTTAGTGACACGTGGCACACTTAATAGGAAAAACTGACTAGGTTAAGTTCGTTACCAGGTGTAGCAAACTTGGTGTGCTATGTAGCATAATCTCATTACCCGATTAGAATTAATGTACCAGTCACAATTATTTTATCAATTATCAATCATAATTAATGTACCAGTCACAAATCACAATTAGTGTACCAACGAGATTAACTTTTGATTGTACCAATCACAATTAATGTACCAATGACCATTCACTTCGAAAAGCCATAACTTTTGATTCAGATATCTAAATCAGATGATTTTTTATTTTATTTCACATAACTTTTTGAGATCTACGTAATGACACCTAATTTGGCATATTTTATCTCTCACAAATATCGTTCAAATTTGTAACAATAATATCACAACCAATTAATGTACCAATTACCAATTAATTGATGTGATAATAAAAATTAATTATGTTTGTTACATTAATTGTGATTGGTACATTCATTGTAATTGGTGATTGGTACATTAATTATGATCAAAATTAATTGTGATTAATGGTTGATATATTGGTTGTGATTAGTGATTGGTACATTAATTAAATAATCATTTTCCTTCGTTTTCTTTTTTTATTGTGACATTAATTTTGATCGGGTAACGAGATTGTGCCACATGGCGCACCAAGTTCACTACATCTGGTAGCGAACTTAGTCCAGTTAGCTTTTTCTGTGAAAGTGTGTCACGTGTCACGAAATCATTGGCTACCAAGTTCGCTAACAGTCGTAGCGAATTTGGACATGTGGCAGTGAGATTTTCCTACAAAAGTGTGTCACGTGTCACGAAATCATTGGTTACTCAGTCGCTACCAGTCGTAGCGGTCTAATATATTTTACTGTTCGCGTGACAGTTTGATATATAAATGCAAAAAGCGTGGCACATTGTGTTTCGAGATTTGTACTCAATAATTATATGATTATAAATAGGAATTTTTTATTTTTTTTGTAAAGATATAAGTAGGATTTTACTTCTAAAGGAGAAACGTTATTTTATATTGTGACATAAATAAAGTAAAGTATATCATTTTTTTTAAACGATAGAAGCACATTGAGTGTATATGAGAGAAGAATCTCATCTAATATGAAAGTATAATTTCCAATATATATAAAGGAAAAACATTTTTGTTGCTGCAAAAAATTTTATCCGCCATATACCTTGTACTTTTTGGAATATATAATCAAATTTTTTGACATCATCGTAGAGGATTCATTTATTTATTTTTGTAGAATCTACTCTCTTTTGTATAAAAGTAACGGACAAACTTTTCTGCATCCGTAAAAGTAAGTAACGAGAAAATTATTTATCTTTTTAAATAATGTAACTTGTATCGTTTTACTCTTATAACACTTATATTTTTTTAGGATAAAGTGTATGTCATTTTAAATGATGTAAAGTTGTGTCATTTTAAGAGAGAGATAAAGGAGGAAAGAGAATTGATAAAAAAAAAATGTGAGTCTCATCTCTTTGGGAAAGTGAAAAGATATAAATTGTATCATTTAAAGAATAAACATTTTTCCCATTTTTTTCATAATTTATCTTTTTCTTTCACTTAAAATAATTAATTTTATCCCATTTAAAATAATACATATTATTCCCTAAGTAATTTACAAAGCAGCAACAATTCAGATTTTTAGTGGAGGTTCTATTTTGTGGTTGAATCAAGACGTAATGACACATGATGATCCCTAGTAGGCTAGTAGTACTGTTTAGAAGCCGAATGGTCTTTGCAAAGAAGGTCAAGCCAAAAAAGGTACTGTCAGGGTGTGAATGAATGACTAGTCAGTGAGAGAGACTTGTAGTAGACTATGGAATTCCAACGTGTAATGATGTTGGTGCCATGATTTTCAAATCTTTGAAAACCGCAGCGTTTACCGACATCAACATTTTGCAGAGAAATTGTTCATTTCAATGAAGATGCTCTGTTTCTCTTTCAGTGAAACACATAATCTCTTTGACTCTTCCTATTTATTTTCCAGAGCCACCTTTGTTTTCTACTCACGAGTGTGTAATAATAAATATATTTTAAGATTCTTGGATCTGAATGTGAAAATTCACATCACGTGGGAAATCATAATTATATAGGTGAATCAATAATCATAAAAGAGAAAAGAAAAAAAATATTGAAATAGATAGTTACAAAATTATAATCGTTGATTTACCTTTGTATGATTGTGATCTTTCTACGTGACTATATCATGTTTTTTTTTTTTTCATGAGTATCCATTTCCAAGATTCTTACTTATTAAATCCGTATTTTTGGTTTAATATTTATTATTCTGAATTCTTTACCAATGTTTGACATCACTGCTTACCGACACCTTTTTTGTCATAATACTGCATAAAGTAACTTTTATTAATGCGACTAAAGCTCATTAATTATATATAAAAAATAATTGATGTACTATTATGTACTATTAATTTAATTAATTTTATGATTAATGCCGTTTTATGACATATATATATATATATATATATATATATAAAAGTGCTTATTGATTTTATTTTCTCTTTTTATTTTGTTTAACATTTCATTAATACATATTTCTGTATTAGTGTTGGATGACTATTTTTATTTTTATTTTGTTACATAAATATTTATATTAGTGGAAGGCATGCTTTGGGAAGACCACCAACTTCAATAAAATTTATATCGTTATCATTCCACATAGACATTCTAATTAAAACAAGATTAAAAATATTGAATTGAGAAAGACTTATTGAATTGACTTTTTTGCTGACACATTCAGTATTTAATTATAAGTAATAAAGAGTATATTATCTGATTTGGTAACGAGTAATGATCGATGCATAATTTTCCGAAAAAAAAAAATCACCCGGATATTAAATTTAAGGGGTAGGAAAGTTTTCAATTTTTCATGCATTGCTTTTACACAGTACAAATCCTTTCTGCAGCCATCCATTGGGACGTTTGTAAGGTATATTTGTAGGGATTTACATCTATCATTTAATATAACCACAACAATTTTCCTACACACATAACATTTTGTGGGACCCACAATTTTTAAAGCAAAAAAAAAAATAAAAAAAACTGGCACGCAAAATGAATCTCTATAACACTACGCAATCATTTTTCCTACAACATAACTCTTATAAAACCTTATGGAAAAACATTTTCTCATGTTGCATGAGAATTCAATTCTCATGTTGTGATCCTTCAATTTGCGTGCAAAGTTTTTATTTTCTTTTCTCTTTTTAATAAATATGGAGCCCACCATTATTTAAGTCATAACATGAGAAATTCTCATGCAACATAAGAAAATCAAACCTCAATTTGTATAACATTTATGCGATTTTTTAATGTTAAAGCTCGCTCAATATATTAATGACGCATTGTTGGATTCTAATGTGTTAGAGATGTGATATAAATTAAATCATTGAAGATCCTATCGGTCATAAAATATAACCCTGTGTAAAAAACTGATCTGACAAAAACGAAAAACATGCTTCTGCGAAACAATAGTTCAATAATTAGATTTTATTTATTTTTCCTTTCGTTTAAACAAATTCAAGTATTTAATAATAATTAAATTAGATGAGTGATACCAATTTAACTTTATCATTTTTGTATTATGGTTCTAATTTTTTTGTGGTGATTAATCTACATCTTATTAATGTTGTATTAGGATTTGAAATCTAAGATATCAGGAGAAGTTTATGTTTCAATAGATAAAAAAATTAATCATACAAAGTCTTCGCATTTCATCAAATATTTAAATTTTTCGATGAATACAAACAGAAAAAGATAAATCAATCATTAAATTATCATTTTTGAAAATAAATAATATTTTTTAATACCAATTTAGAAAATAATTATTTATTATTTTATTCATAATTTTAATTATTAGATACTAATTACTAAAATCCACCTTTTTAAAATATTTGAATACTTGGATATAAAGGAAGAAAAAGAACTAAATTATCATTATTAAGTATAAATTTAAAATTATTTTGAGATGGTAAATTTGACATTTTTTAAATTTGCAGAATTTTGAGAAAATTATTTAATATGTTAATTATTATTTTATTCAAAAAAATTAATATTAATTTTAAAGTAATAATTATTATTTCATTTAAAATAATTATTAAATATTTAGAGAGCCCACATGTTAGCATTAGTCTCGCTCGTATTTGCAACAAAATTGATCGAAAAGCTGATTTTTAAAGTTAAGTTATTTTGTTTTTTTCTGAACAATATTATATGGTGAATTGGAGGCTAAATAAATTACATATTTACACCTAATCTTAAAGTATGGTAAAAGATTTAAGTTATCCGCTAAATTATTGAGGAAAAAAACTTAAAAAACCGGTATGCAATTTTTGTTGATGTTTGGGAATTAATATTAATGTCTAGCGGGATAGTTACTATTTATATATACGGAGTTTATGATAAAGATAACAGGCAATGAGAAGTCCTTCATCTTAGTATGTGTGTGAGTCACCTGCGTGGATCGGATGTGCAGTGTGTGGGTTGTAGCCATGGTGACAAGTCTAGTGAATACTAAGATAGGTTATCAAATGAGATCCCCTCTTGTTAGCTATAAGGAGTTATATATAGATGAAATGTACTAGGAGGTTGTGCTCCTAGTGGGTAGTTTGCAGGCAAAGGCGGACCGAGGGGGGCTAGGTTAGGCGCCCACAAATTTGAAGAATTTTTTTTTTTTTTGTATAAAATTGAAGAATTTTTTTTGACATAATTATAATGTAAGAAATCTTCATTTTTCCTCTCCATTAATGTGAAGTAGTTTTATCCCACACAAATATAGAGCTTCTTTATATTCTCAGGTCTTATATCTATTAAAATTCCTCTAACTCTAAATTTATTTTTTCTCCCTTAATGAAAGTTAACGAAATGAACAAAACAAAAAAATAATAAGAAAGAGCGCAGTTCAAATTCTTTTAGCTACGTGGCGCTTATTTGTTGGAGCAGATCTTGTTGTAACAATTAGCATATGAAATTAGTATTAAATTATGGAGAAAGATCTGTCTACATTTTTTTTTTAAATTACTCTAGAAGACTGTTTGAATCCTCTTATTTTTAAGTTAGAAGCTACTTATAAGCTAAAACTAAAAAAAAAAGAGTTTAAAAAAAGTTAAAAGTTGTTTGGTAATTACAAAAAAATTAGTTTAAAAGTTACTTAAAAACACATATTTCAAGAAAAATATCTCTCTATCTATTTTTATAACTCTTCATTTAATTAAAACAACACATAATTCAAGAAAAACATATAAGAGCTTAAAAAAATATCCTCCTAGTAACTTTTAGCTTTCGACATTTTTCTTCATTATATAAAAAAAAGTTTTTCATTATAAGAACTTTTCCCAAAACCTGTTTGGCCTAACTTATGCTTACAAGTAGCTTCTAGCTTAAAAAAGAGAGGATTCAAACAGGCACAAATATTTAATTATTCGTATTTGGCTTCCCATATATTATGTTTGAAGAGAGAAACAAATGTTTAATTTTTAACCCACACAGAAAAAAATTCTGGGTCTGCGACTGTTTACAGGTGACTTAATGGTGTGATGCAATGCTTAATTGATGGTTATTGATAGTAAATGAAAGTTAGGTAAGATTGGTGGAATAAGATGTTCCATGCAGTGGGGATAGGAAATGAGAACCACCTAAGGGCATGTTTGGTATGATGTATAAGGCCTGATAGTATAAGCTTATACTATACGTTATGACATTTTCAGTTGTTTGGTGTGACCATCGTATAGTATAAGCTTATACAGCAGGATCCCTTTATACATCAAAATGATGTATAACTTAATCCGGCCTAAGAGTGATGGATTAGGCCTGATAAGGGGTTGATGTATTAATATTGTTTACAAGTACAATTTCCAAGAACTAATATATCATTTCAATATTTGTATATTAAAATAATTTTTTTAATATATTAATTTTTAAAATATCGGAGGATATTAATCTTATACATTACCATACCAAACGTTGGATAGTATTAAAATTTAATCAGGTCTTATACTATTAGATCTTATACTATTAGACCTTATACTATACTATGCACCAAACATGCCCTAAGTGGTCTATAAGCGTTAATATTATGTTTGTAAGTGGGTGTATATACTGTTGATATACATATAAAGTTCTAATATTGTATTATTTTCGTATCCAAAAATATATGTATATATATATTGGATTGTTTTCTTGAATAAGTTGTTATTGCATATATTATATTATCCACCATCTAAAATTTGGCCAAATAAAGATAAGACCAAAATGATGGGTTTGTTGAAGACAACCGTAACAAGAATTCTAATTACAAGTTAGTTTAGCAAAAGTTGTGTCTTGAAAAGAGATTATTACGTCTCACCACACCAAATATAGGCTTAAGTCCACGTAACATGAAAAAAGAAAAAAAAAGAAAAACACACACAATCAAACGTTTCTTCACCTTTGTTTCCATCAAGCTCTTTCTCTTTCTCTGGATATTGTCACCACCTTCTTATCCTTTTTTTTCATCTCTCTCACATTGCCAATACCTTAATTCTTCCCTTCCCTTTTCATTCCAATCCAATGGGAGACCACGTACGCTCCCCAACATTGGATTTGCATAACATCTTTAAGATTCCAAAAACTAAATCCATAAAAGACATGGGCAAGGCTTACAAATCGCTCGTATCCAAACGAAACCATGACAAGAAAACTCTCGAGGTAATCTTAAATTTGTGCATGCTCCTTTTTTTGGTATGACCTGAAGGATATCCCGTTCAACCTCCTCCGGTCACCTTATTTTTGGAGTACGGCTCGAAGGCTATCATCCCCCATTAGAATAACGGGTGCATTGAGTTTCATTACCGGAATAAGAACGAGACTATTCCCTCGTTCGAGGGAGAGAGGCGTTGTGCATGCTCCTTAACTGCAACATTTCTCACACGTTTCATCTCATCATGCATTTTTGGAACAACACATCTAATAATTAACATGGATCATTGTTGTAAACTTTTTAGTTAGCCAAGGAAAAAATAAATAATGTACAATAAGCCAACAATATTTTAATCCAAGATTAATTGCCATCCATCTTAACTGTGTCTATAGAAGTTTTTGTCATCATTGACATTATATATATGTTATGAAATATTTTCATGATATGATCTTATGCAGGAGCAAATGATAACACCCTCAAGATTTGAGCAAAATGATAATAAAAGAGTGGATGAAGATATTTGGAGTCCTAATTTTTTGTCAAGGGCTGCAAGTAGAAGATCTAAAACGCCAACACCAAAAAGGCCTTCATCAAGACATGTAAACAGAAGATGCACAACACCAACACCAACATCCTCTCTATCAAGAAGTTCTAGTCGAAAGAGTGCATCAGAAATTGCTACATCATCTCTCAAAAGGATTATGAGCAAAAGGAGTACCTCAGCTTCATTATCAAGGAGC
The DNA here is from genome assembly GCA_032173675.1 of Gastrolobium villosum. NCBI lineage: Eukaryota > Viridiplantae > Streptophyta > Magnoliopsida > Fabales > Fabaceae > Gastrolobium > Gastrolobium villosum. The sequence continues at coordinate 14,326 of JAVKPL010005151.1, read as the reverse complement.
ACAAGCAAATTGGATATCTCTGAACCTGAGATGATTAACCCTTCAGCTTCTCCAACAAATGATGTGGGCATAAGGGGTACCAGGGAAACTGAACATATCTCTGCAGTCTCTCTATCAAACAATCTCAGCCGTAGATCCACAACACCTATCATATTTTCACAGACAACAGCTAGAAAGAAACCCCCAGAAGTTGAGAAAAGGCTCCTTTTCACACTTGAGGACTTATGCTTTGGACGCATCAAAAAGATTAAAGTTACAAGAGATGTTATCAAACATCCCGGGTATGTTACTCTCACATGATCTTAAAGATAAAAATTTTGTGTTACAAAAATTGTTGTGATTAGGCAATATGGAGTACCGATATTCCGATTTTTTTTTCCAACGTATCGGATACACGTATTGGAAACATACGGTATCGTATCGACGAATTAACGCTCGTATCAAGAACGTATGCAATTGCATATATGTAAAGAATCTTGGGATACACCACCCCAAAAGCTAGCTCAAAGGGTGGGAGTACCCAAGGCCTTATTAAACTCCACATTAGTTGCTCATACAACCAATGTGGGATTATATATCTCAACACGCCCCCTCACACGAGAGCCCGGCTTGAAGCGTGGATATTGCACAGGCCCAATTTTTGGTTTACCTTTTTGTGTTTTTTGTTTTAATTCCACTTTAAAGTGGGGGACGGTGAGGCTTTGATACCATGTAAAGAACCTTGGGATATACCACCCCAAAAGCTAGCTCAAAGGGTGGGAGTGCCCAAGACATTATAAACTCCACATTAGTTGCTCATACAACCAATGTGGGACTATATATCTCAACAATATATGATGCTAATAAAAGAAAATTTTAATTTTCTGCTAAACAAGAAAGAAATTTTTGTGGTAACATTTGATTAGAAGGAAATTTACTAACTTAATTTTGCAACAGGGTAATTATCCAAGAGCAGGAGATTTTAAAGATTGAAGTGAAGCCCGGATGGAGAAGAGGAACAAGGATTACATTTGAGGGAGTTGGAGATGAGAAACCAGGATACCTCCCAGCTGATATAGTATTCTTAATTGATGAAAAGAAACACCCTTTGTTTAGCAGAGAAGGAAATAATTTGGAAATATGTGTTGAGATTCCTCTAGTTGATGCACTCACAGGCTGCTCCATACCAATTCCTCTATTAGGAGGGGAAAATATGACTTTGTCATTTGAGAATATTGTCATATACCCTGGTTATGAGAAGGTTATTCAAGGTCAAGGCATGCCAAACCCCAAAAATAATGGGAAAAGAGGTGACCTTCATGTCAAGTTCCTCATTGACTTCCCCACAGAATTAAGTGATGAACAACGGAAAGAAGCTGTTAGTATTCTACAAGATTGTGCTGATGAACATATATAGTTTTATGCAGATGGACCAATTTGCTACAATCATGATACAGGACAAAAAAAATGTTTATCTATATGGTACCATGCAACAAGCATAGTCTGATAAATTCTTGCACTCTTACCCAACAACATCACTGAAGCACATCAGTAATGTATACATTTTGTGCCAAAAGAATGAAGATGTTGAGCTTTCATATGGAGGGAGGACTGCCACTATTGAAAAAGAAAAGAAACATCCACCACTGTTCCACCGATGTTGTCTTCAACAGTTACAGTTACAGTGTCTCCTTCCGAAGCAGCGTGCCTCTTAATGTGGCCTAACCCAAAAGATTGATTACAGAATGCAACTTCAACATTGTTAGCACTAGGTTACTAGTTCTCAGGACATAGCTATATTACTTATCTAATTATTTAAGGAGATAGGATTCTCAAAAGATGTAAGTTATATAAAACATGGTCAACAAATGTAACTAGAGTTTTCGGCAGGTACCATTTACTTTAGTTTCAGCTGGGAACAAATATGAGCAAATGCCCGTTTTCCTCTTTTGAATCAAACAAGACAAGACATGGATCGAAAAAATAAAGTGAAAATTATAGCAGCCAATTTTCTATAAACTGTAGTAAAGCTTCCAGGTTCAACGCCTGCATATGAAATCCAAATAAACTCCTGCTTGAGTCTGTCATGTTACGATCAGCATGTAATTAAATACATACTGAGGATAAAAAGTAGTCTTGTTTGTCTATTGAATAATTAATTATGTTTGTATTTTTTATTTTTATTTTATAACAATTATGTTTGTATTTTGAATTATGTTATTACTTGATTAAAAAATTTATACGAACTAAAATAAGGAGATTTTTGATGGGCCTATAATAAATAGTCCAAGCCCATTAGTATTTTAGAATTAGTATATATAGGAATTTAGGGTGATATTTCTATTATTCATGTATTCAGAATATGGAATGGGGTTTTGGAAAGGATCTCTTGAGATCTCTTTGGCCTAGGTATTTGGCTTTAGAGTGAGTGAGGTCTTTTGGTGTTTAATTTCTGCATTTAATCTTGAATTAGTGTTTGTAATTTCTTGATTTAGTAAATATATTGTTATAATTTTCTGCGTTCCATCAATTGGTATCAAAGCACTACAATTCTGGGAGTGTTTGTGATTCAAAAAAAAAAAATATTCGAAGATCTGAAGAAAAAAAAAAAGAATCGAAGAACAGATCTTAAAAAAAAAAAATGATGAAATTCAAATTTACTGCTGTTCCAAAATTCTTTGGAGAAGAAGGAGATGATGCTTGGGGATGGCTGATCAATTTGGAACAGTATTTCCAGATCGAAGGAATCAATGAAGATCAAAAATACAAGGAAACGGTGAGAGGGCTAAGAGGGAGTGCGTTCAATTGGTATCAAGGTTGGAAGTGGTTGAATCTTACTGCAAATTTGAAGAAGTTTGAGAAGGCGTTCATAGAGAAATATTTACCAGAAATTTTACTGGTAGATGATACAGAATCGCACACGTCAGAAGCCTTGAAAGAAGAAGAAGCAAATGAAGAAGACAGAGGGGACAGATCTGAAAAAACAGGAGAAAAAAAGAACGAAAAGAAACTGACAAAGAGGCTGAAATCGCAGCGGACCAGGTTAATAACGACGACAGAAAAGAGAAAAAGAAAAAAGAAAATGAAGAAGAAAAAAAGATCACAGAGGAGGCGGATGAAGAAGAACGAACAGAGACTGAAGAAGAACAACAAAAGAACCAATTGCAGAAGCAAACAGAGGTAGAAAGACAAGAAGAAGAGGATCGAAAAACAGATGAAGAAGCTGAAATAGGAGCAAGGGCAGAACAAGAAAAGGAAGCAGAAAAAGAAGAAAAAAAGGGAGAGAAAGAGGATCCTCGCGATTTGTCAAAGGAATCAAAACAGATTTCCATGATTTTTTTCTATCCATGGGTGTGATTCAGGACCAGAAGCCATAAAACCTAAGGAGCGCTTGCATCTCATGGATGATTTGGAAGAGACGATGGTGTTAGCCCAATGCGTGAGATATGGAAGCAAAGGCGAGACTGATGGAGACGAAATGGGGACGCACGCGAGTGGAAGGAGCACCAGTAGAACGGGCGGCGGCGGCGACCAAAGGAGCTCACAGTTCAAGCAAAGCTCTTCAGGGGTCATGGCAGAAAAAAAAGAAGAAAAAAACAGTGGCATTCAGGTTGTTTCTGTAACAGCCCGTGTTAACCCGGATTGTTAACACACTATCGTATTAAGCCATGCTTAATTAAAATGCGGAATAACTTTTTTTTTTCTTTAATTCAATTATGACGTCATTAACTTAACCAACTTGATTACTTAATCATTTTCATAAAAATACTGCCTGTATGTAAATTGCAAGACATCTAACTGGAATACCTCATATATAAATAATAGGTGAGTATCTAAAGCCACAGGTCTACACAAGTAGCCTGGGTCAAAATCCTGATACTTTAATTACAACATTAATTTAATAAGACGATAACAATCATGTGGCATGGACAAACCACATGCTCACCAAATAAGGCAACAATGCCCACAAATAGTCTCAACATAAACTTAACATAAATAAAGCAGAAAACATAACAGCAGTCAAATAAACAGCAATCCACAACCAGCACGTCAGCATAATTATCAGCTCAGCTCTGGCCTCCTGCCACCTGAGCCCTCAACATTACCTGATCCTGAAATAAGCGTCCCCAAACGTGGGGTGAGATCTCTAACAAGAAATCTCAGTAAGACAAGGGGTCCTCAAGGAGTCTCCACCCCAAGCTCACTTACATGTGTAATATAAGTTCTAAAAACAGTATTACAGTATAAGTTCTAAAATCATGCGATGCAGCAATTATTCATGTCATGTGTGCTTTCAAATCTACTGGCCAGAGAAATGTAGGAATACGTCTATGCCTACATGAGTACATGGATACTACCTGCACCTCACCCACATGCTTCTCCATCTTGTATGTACTAGATACTCAGGATTGCCGTCTAGGTGGACACCACATGCATATCATAATGCTCATTACATATAAACAGCTCAACAGCATTTCCAAAATAATCAAAGCATGTAACACAGCATGCATAAACCCATCCCCATGGGACATGGTGGAACATCAAAATGGCTAAACCGAGGACACGAAAGCTTACCTTGCAAGCTAGTTATCCAAGCCAAGAGTCCGCACAAACTCAAAGTCCAAACACAGCAGAATCACAATCTGTTTTAGACCAATAATTATATCAATATTAATATTCTAATATTTACAATGTTAAACTAGACATCTTGAGGTTTCCAACGATATACTTTATGCCTCAATCGGAGTTGTATAACTCCGGTTATGATTTTCGCAAAGTGACTGCTGCCAACTGAATTTCCAGCAACCAAGACGCGACTTTAAACTAACACTGAGATCAAACCACTTATCCAATGGCTACGAAATTTTACAGGGTTATAGCCTTATGTGTTAGCTACACATAGGTCCAAACGGCACTCGATTTGGAGCTCTGTAGCTCAAGATATCGAATTTTTACCGAAACAGGTTCGTTGCTGTCCCCATATCCGGATATGGATATCCGGATACTGATATCCGGATATCTGCCCGACAATATCCGGATATCTCACGACAGAATGCATTTTCTGCATTTCGTGAATATCCAATCCATAGGTTCAACTTTTTAACCGATTAAAGGCACTTAAACATGCATTTCTAGGTGTGTTTAACCTACCCCACCCTTAAGTTATTAACTTAGCTCAATACATGCATCAAGGTTCCATTTTTAAGCATTTAAACCCATGATCATAGTTGGTATAACTTACCAAAGCTCAAAACAGAGGCAAGTTGTGCTCTTGGAGCTCTCCCAAGGTTCCTCAAACTCAGCCTAAGTAGGAGCACGAAAATGGCACTTCAAGGTGGGTTCTTGCACCACAAGAAGGCACTTTGAAGCTCACAATGACTACCACAAAGTAGCCATTACTAAAGCTCCAAACTCATGCTCACTAACTACCTCTCAACTCAGAATGATGGCCACAATGCAGCCCCAAGATTAACTCTCACCTTCACAATGCTTAAACAAGCATGAAAGGTGATCACTTGGCTAAGGAAAGAAGAAGAAAGAAGAAGAGAAGAAGAAGAAGAAGAAGAAGAAGAAGAAGAAGGGAGGGAAGTGGCAGCTGCAGCACAAGACCCACGTTCAGAATATTAGACCTAGGGTTTTGTGCCCATAATGGGTCTATTTATAGGCCCAAGCACTAACCGCGCAGTATTAGCCTTAATAGCAAAGTAAAAGATCTTGATCTCAAACTTCGGATTCTAGACCTACGCATTTTTCTAAGATTTGTCATATTTTTATTTTATTTTTCGGAGCACCTTTCCGGTACGCGCTTTTCCATAGCCAGTATCAGTTCTGGCATCAGATTACGTCATTTTGACTTGAAACTTGTTTTACGAGTCCTACATAATATTCTAGTAATTATCATGCATTCGTTATAATTTTTCGGGATACTTTTCCGGTACGCATTTATACCGAGTAGCAGAACCGGTAGCTGCGCTTTTCTTCCGAAAGGCGACTTTCAACATTTTTACTCACTCAATATAATTATCTAAGCCCATTAATAATTATTAGGGTCAATTATGGAATTATTTCCTAATTATCATAATTAACTTACTAATTACCTTAATTAACGGTGCGGGTTCTTACATTCATCCCACCTTTTTAAGGATTTTGTCCTCAAAATCAGAAACATACCTGTCTCGAAAGTCGGGATACTGTCGGAGAAGCTCATCCTCTCGCTCCCACGTGCACTCCTCGGGACTACGCCCAGTCCACTGCACCTTGACCATCGGAATGATCTTGCTTCTAAGCTGTTTCTCGCCTCGGTCGAGAATCTTGAGTGGTCCGACGGGAGTCTTTAGGTTCTCCCGAACCTCCACGTCATCCGGCTGCACCACGTGCGAAGGATCTGCTATGTATTTTCGATGCTGAGACACGTGAAACACGTCGTGGATGTTGGCTAGGTTCAGAGGTAAGGCGAGTCGATAAGCAACTGGTCCTACTCTACCAAGGATCTGGTAGGGCCCAATGAATCGCGGGCTCAACTTCCTCACGCCGAGTGCCCGTCCAACACCGGTGACAGGTGAAAGTTTCACAAACACGTGCTCACCCTCACTGAACTCCAGTGGTCGATGCTTGACATCATAGTAGTTTTTCTGACGATTCTGCGCCTGCTTCAACTTTTCCCTGATCATCTGGATCTGCAGGGTAGTATCTTGGACGAAGTCCAAGCCAAACAGCTCTTTATCTCCAACCTCGGACCAGCAGGTAGGAGTCCGACACCTCCTACCGTACAGTGCCTCGTAGGGTGCCATGCCCAGACTAGCATGAAAACTGTTGTTGTATGAAAATTCAACCAACGGAAGGTACCTATCCCATGCAGAACCCTGCTCCAACGTGCAAGCTCTCAACATGTCCTCCAATGTCTGGATGGTCCGCTCAGTCTGTCCGTCAGTCTGAGGGTGATAGGCGGTACTCAATCTCAACTGCGTACCAAAAGCCTCCTGCAGCGCCTCCCAGAACCGAGATGTGAACTTCGGGTCCCTATCACTGATGATACTCTCGGGCACCCCGTGAAGCCTCACAATCTCGCGGACATAAAGTTTGGCCAACTGCTCGGTAGTGAAGCTCACCTTCACTGGAAGAAAATGGGCAGACTTGGTCAATCTGTCCACAATGACCCAGATAGAGTCACAACCAGCCTGAGTTTTAGGCAATCCCACCACGAAGTCCATGGAAATACTCTCTCACTTCCACTGTCGAATCTCCAGAGGTTGAAGTTTACCAGACGGTTTCTGGTGCTCGATTTTCACTTTCTGGCAAATAAGACATTTGGACACGTAGACCGCTATGTCCTTCTTCATGCCCGGCCACCAAAAATTCCTTTTTAAGTCCTGATACATCTTCGTAGCACCAGGGTGGATAGTGAACCGGCCCTTATGAGCCTCTGCCATAACCTCTTCAGTCAATGGCCCTCGAGGAATAACAATCATCTTCTGGAACAGCAGCAATCCGTCCTCATTCCAAGACACACCGTCCTGGTTTTTCACATAATCGAGGCACTCTCTCTGCACTTGCGCCTCTTTGATCTTCTCCATCAGCTCATTTATCACTTCTGCTGTTTCCATTTCGAGCAGTGCGCCCCCGAACAAGGAGTTTACTCTCAAGTCTCTGAACTTCTCGATCACCTCGTAGTCGTTCATCATTAAGCTGGATAAGCTCACGGATTTTCGACTCAAAGCATCAGCTACCACATTGGCCTTGCCAGGATGATACCTCAACTCGAAGTCGTAATCCTTCAAGAACTCCATCCACCTTCGCTGTCTCATGTTCAACTCCTTCTGGTCAAACAGATACTTCAGGCTCTTGTGATCACTGAATACAGCAAACTTCATGCCAAACAAGTAATGCCTCCAAATCTTGAAAGCAAAAACAATGGCTGCCAACTCCAAGTCGTGAGTCGGGTAGTTCTCCTCATGAGGTTTCAACTGTCTTGAAGCGTAAGCGACCGCTTTCCCTTTCTGCATCAGCACACAGCCAAGTCCTTTACCAGAGGCATCGCAGTATAACTCGAATTGCTCCGCAGGATCAGGAAGGACTAACACAGGAGCAGTAGTCAGTCTCTCCTTCAACTCCTGGAAACACTCCTCACACTCATGTGTCCACACGAATGGAGTCTCCTTCTGGGTAAGGCGAGTCATCGGTAGCACCATATTGGAGAATCCTTCTATGAACCTCCGATAGTAACCTGCCAAACCCAAGAAGCTTCTCACTTCCGTAACCGTCTTGGGCCTCGCCCAGTCCATCACGGCCTCAATCTTGTTAGGATCAACTGCAACTCCATTAGCAGAAATTACATGACCCAGAAATTTAACCGCCTTGAGCCAAAACTCACATTTCGACGGCTTCGCATAGAGCTTCTTCTCTTTTAGCACTTGCAACACAATCTTCAAGTGCTCGGTATGCTCCTCCTCCGTCTTGGAGTAGATCAAGATGTCGTCAATGAAGACGATCACAAACTGATCCAGGTACGGCTGGAAGATTCTGTTCATGTAGTCCATGAACACTGCGGGTGCATTGGTGAGTCCAAACGGGATCACCAAGTACTCGTAGTGCCCGTACCTCGAGCGAAATGCTGTCTTTGGGACATCCTCCGGCTTTACCCGTATCTGATGATAACCGGACCGGAGATCAATCTTGGAATACACACAAGCACCCCTGAGCTGATCCAGCAAATCATCAATGCGTGGAAGAGGATACTTGTTCTTGATTGTCACCTTGTTCAACTGTCTGTAGTCGGTGCACAACCGCATGGTCCCATCTTTCTTTTTCACAAATATGACCGGTGCTCCCCAGGGAGACACACTCGGCCGAATAAAATCTTTTGCTGAAAGCTCCTCGATATGCTTCTTCAGCTCCGCCAACTCTGGTGGCGACATCCGGTATGGAGCCAACGAGATAGGCCCCACACCAGGCAATAAATCTATGGAGAACTCTATCTCCCTCTGCGGTGGAAACTCAGGAATCTCCTCAGGAAACACCTCGAGGAATTCCCTCACCACAGGAATGCCAGTGAGATCCTCCTGTGTCCCACTCACCAAACCTCCCAACATGACATAGCCAAATGCCCCTGCTCTCAAGGCCCTCCTCGCCTGCAGGACTGAAATGAACGGTGAGGAACTGGCTGTGGACCCACCCGGAGACATCACCACTTTCTTGGCACAACAGTCAATCATTGCACAGTTTCTGGACAACCAATCCATGCCCAAAATAATTTGAAGGTTGGCCATCGGCAATCCTATCAGATCTACCGAGAAGTCACGGCCATCCCACTGAAACGCTACATCGCGATGAACAGTGGAGGTCAAACATTTTTCTCCGGTGGCGGTGGTCACCCGCATCGGTGGAGAAAGCACATCACTGGGCAACTCAAGCCCCACAGCAATAGGGGTAGCAACAAAAGAGTGCGTTGCCCCGGAATCAAACAAAACATCAATAGTTGATCCACCAATGGTAACAGTACCTCTGACCAGGTTCGGAGCTCTGTCCGACTGCTGACGATCAAGCGTGTAGACTCGTCCGGTAGTAGGTGGCACGGCTGGTGCCCCAGTAGGAACCATCTGCAACGGCACAGCCTGCACTGCAGCAACTCTTGTCGTCGGGCAATCTCTGGAATAGTGGCCCTCCTTGCCACACTGGAAGCAAATCAGCTGACCGGTAGAGCACGGCCCAAAATGTGACTTCCCGCATCCAGAACATCTGGGAGCAGGAGGTCTAGCAGTGTTCCCCTGAGCAGCAGTCTTCCTGAACTGATTTGGCGCTTGCTTAGCCGCCAACGGTGGTTTGCCCTTGCCCTTGTTGGCAAAGTTCTTGTTCTTCCAGGGAGTAGAACCACCAGCGCTCTGTGGCACCTCAACCTTGGCCCTCTTGGCCTGACTCGCCCGGCAGTAGTCCTCGATGTCGCGGCACTGCTGCACCAACGCTCCGAAGTCTCTCGAAGCAGAACCAGCGAGGTGTCCAGCAATATCCTCATTAAGTCCCCTCCGGAACTTGGCCGCCAAGAATGTAGGAGTAGGCCTCGCCATGCGGAAATGAGAGAACTTGACCAGTTCATTAAACTTGGCCAGGTACTCGTCGACAGACAACGAGCCCTGCACCAACCGGTCAAACTCCCCCTGCTTCCTCTCCTGTGAGTCATAAGGGAAGTACTGACCCAGGAAGCTCTCCTCGAAGAATGGCCACGTCATCACATGACCCTGCATCTCGTAGACCTGAGATAGGTTGGTCCACCACTCATGGGCCTCGCCCTCCAGCATGTACGTGGCGAACAGCAGCTTCTGCGGATCCGTGCACTGCATGATCCGGAAAATCTTGTCCAGCGCCTGTAGCCATCTGGCAGCAGCAATGGGATCATACGATCCGTCGAAGGTAGGTGGCTTATGCTTGCGGAAAGCATTCAGCCGGCGATCGATCTCGTCACGATCCTCAGCAAGTACGGGGATAGTCTGCATAGCCCCCGTCAAGTGACTACCCTCGCCCATCTGGCTCTGGGTGTCCTCCTGTTGACTAGGCGGAGGTGGAGGCGGTGGCGGCGGTGGAGGTGGTGGAGGACCCTGGCCCGCAGCAGGACCAGCCCTCAGCTCCTCCAACATGACCCTCATCATCGTCATGTTGGCCATCCGGTTCTCCTCCAGAACCTCTGCCGTGGTTTGCCGGTTCGCATCTCTAATTGCGTCCAGCATTGCCCGGTTTGCCAGCCTCGTGGCTTCCTGGTCGGCTAGTCGGGCCGCCTGCATCTCAGCTAATGCAGCCAGGACAGGATCCGATTGATCCTCGCTCGTACTCGTGTTCCTCCTCGGTGGCACCATGACTCTGCACAAGTTACACAAAGAATGAGTTGATCAGGCCCACGCCATGTGGTCACATATGCATTATCATAACACACACCAGTCAGAGAGAACACAAAGTAGACACGCAACGACACATCCTAAGTTATTGCAATACATACAGGCTTTTCCCTAGAAAGTGCTCTGATACCATAAAATGTAACAGCCCGTGTTAACCCGGATTGTTAACACACTATCGTATTAAGCCACGCTTAATTAAAATGCGGAATAACTTTTTTTTTTCTTTAATTCAATTATGACGTCATTAACTTAACCAACTTGATTACTTAATCATTTTCATAAAAATACTGCCTGTATGTAAATTGCAAGACATCTAACTGGAATACCTCATATATAAATAATAGGTGAGTATCTAAAGCCACAGGTCTACACAAGTAGCCTGGGTCAAAATCCTGATACTTTAATTACAACATTAATTTAATAAGACGATAACAATCATGTGGCATGGACAAACCCCATGCTCACCAAATAAGGCAACAATGCCCACAAATAGTCTCAACATAAACTTAACATAAATAAAGCAGAAAACATAACAGCAGTCAAATAAACAGCAATCCACAACCAGCACGTCAGCATAATTATCAGCTCAGCTCTGGCCTCCTGCCACCTGAGCCCTCAACATTACCTGATCCTGAAATAAGCGTCCCCAAACGTGGGGTGAGATCTCTAACAAGAAATCTCAGTAAGACAAGGGGTCCTCAAGGAGTCTCCACCCCAAGCTCACTTACATGTGTAATATAAGTTCTAAAAACAGTATTACAGTATAAGTTCTAAAATCATGCGATGCAGCAATTATTCATGTCATGTGTGCTTTCAAATCTACTGGCCAGAGAAATGTAGGAATACGTCTATGCCTACATGAGTACATGGATACTACCTGCACCTCACCCACATGCTTCTCCATCTTGTATGTACTACATACTCAGGATTGCCGTCTAGGTGGACACCACATGCATATCATAATGCTCATTACATATAAACAGCTCAACAGCATTTCCAAAATAATCAAAGCATGTAACACAGCATGCATAAACCCATCCCCATGGGACATGGTGGAACATCAAAATGGCTAAACCGAGGACACGAAAGCTTACCTTGCAAGCTAGCTATCCAAGCCAAGAGTCCGCACAAACTCAAAGTCCAAACACAGCAGAATCACAATCTGTTTTAGACCAATAATTATATCAATATTAATATTCTAATATTTACAATGTTAAACTAGACATCTTGAGGTTTCCAACGATATACTTTATGCCTCAATCGGAGTTGTATAACTCCGGTTATGATTTTCGCAAAGTGACTGCTGCCAACTGAATTTCCAGCAACCAAGACGCGACTTTAAACTAACACTGAGATCAAACCACTTATCCAATGGCTACGAAATTTTACAGGGTTATAGCCTTATGTGTTAGCTACACATAGGTCCAAACGGCACTCGATTTGGAGCTCTGTAGCTCAAGATATCGAATTTTTACCGAAACAGGTTCGTTGCTGTCCCCATATCCGGATATGGATATCCGGATATCATATCCGGATACTGATATCCGGATATCTGCCCGACAATATCCGGATATCTCACGACAGAATGCATTTTCTGCATTTCGTGAATATCCAATCCATAGGTTCAACTTTTTAACCGATTAAAGGCACTTAAACATGCATTTCTAGGTGTGTTTAACCTACCCCACCCTTAAGTTATTAACTTAGCTCAATACATGCATCAAGGTTCCATTTTTAAGCATTTAAACCCATGATCATAGTTGGTATAACTTACCAAAGCTCAAAACAGAGGCAAGTTGTGCTCTTGGAGCTCTCCCAAGGTTCCTCAAACTCAGCCTAAGTAGGAGCACGAAAATGGCACTTCAAGGTGGGTTCTTGCACCACAAGAAGGCACTTTGAAGCTCACAATGACTACCACAAAGTAGCCATTACTAAAGCTCCAAACTCATGCTCACTAACTACCTCTCAACTCAGAATGATGGCCACAATGCAGCCCAAGATTAACTCTCACCTTCACAATGCTTAAACAAGCATGAAAGGTGATCACTTGGCTAAGGAAAGAAGAAGAAAGAAGAAGAAGAAGAAGAAGAAGAAGAAGAAGAAGAAGGGAGGGAAGTGGCAGCTGCAGCACAAGACCCACGTTCAGAATATTATGACCTAGGGTTTTGTGCCCATAATGGGTCTATTTATAGGCCCAAGCACTAACCGCGCAGTATTAGCCTTAATAGCAAAGTAAAAGATCTTGATCTCAAACTTCGGATTCTAGACCTACGCATTTTTCTAAGATTTGTCATATTTTTATTTTATTTTTCGGAGCACCTTTCCGGTACGCGCTTTTCCATAGCCAGTATCAGTTCTGGCATCAGATTACGTCATTTTGACTTGAAACTTGTTTTACGAGTCCTACATAATATTCTAGTAATTATCATGCATTCGTTATAATTTTTCGGGATACTTTTCCGGTACGCATTTATACCGAGTAGCAGAACCGGTAGCTGCGCTTTTCTTCCGAAAGGCGACTTTCAGCATTTTTACTCACTAAGTATAATTATCTAAGCCCATTAATAATTATTAGGGTCAATTATGGAATTATTTCCTAATTATCATAATTAACTTACTAATTACCTTAATTAACGGTGCGGGTTCTTACAGTTTCCATGGCTGCTATCAACGCAGAAGCAGAAATAGAAGAAGGAACACTCATCGACGAAGGAGAAGGAACAACAATCGAAGAAGAAGAAGAAGGAGGAGAAGAAGAAACAGAAAAAAAAGAAAAAAAGGAAGAAGAAGAAGGAGGAGAAGAAGAAACAGAAAAAAAAAAAAAAGAAAGGAAGAAGAAGAAAAGGCAACGGAGAGAGTCAAAGAGGCAGAAGGGGCAAAAGTGGTATTACAAGGATGGGATAATTTTTTTGACCTAATGGGCCAAGCCCAAAAGAAAGGAAGAAAGGCTTTTGTTTTGTGGGCTGAAAGGTTTTTTCTTAAGAATACAATTGGACTTGGTTTATTTGACATAAAGGCAATGGAAAATAGAGTAACATCCTTTAAGCAATGGGATCCAGGTGGACGTTTCTCTCACTTTGCCTGCCCTCTCTTCACCTTGAGGACAAGGTGAATTTTGAAGGGGAAGTATTGATGGGCCTATAATAAATAGTCCAAGCCCATTAGTATTTTAGAATTAGTATATATAGGAATTTAGGGTGATATTTCTATTATTCATGTATTCAGAATATGGAATGGGGTTTTGGAAAGGATCTCTTGGGATCTCTTTGGCCTAGGTATTTGGCTTTAGAGTGAGTGAGGTCTTTTGGTGTTTAATTTCTGCATTTAATCTTGAATTAGTGTTTGTAATTTCTTGATTTAGTAAATATATTGTTATAATTTTCTGGGTTCCATCAATTTTCCAAGATGCAGCCATAGGACATTTTCCCATATATATTTACGAAAAAAAAACAAAAAACTGGAGC
>JAVKPL010005150.1:0-23939 GCA_032173675.1 Gastrolobium villosum | reverse complement strand
ATAATTAGTAATTCACCATAGATTCAAGTAACAATTCCCTATTCCACACTTAGTGTTCAAACACATGTGTACCTGATAACCATGATTATGCACATACAAATTGCGCGATAGTGAGTTGATGAGGCTCACCACCTAGCACACCCACTCTTGTATGCATCCAAGAGGGTTGTTTGCTAAATCGTATTAGAGTTGCAGCGGTAAAGAACTCAATTAATTAAAAACTTTATCAAATAACATTTAAATTGGAGACTTGAAAAAGTCCAGGTTTGATCCTCATAAAAATAATTTGAGAAAAAATGAGGTTGTTTATCGAACATAGAAAATTTCATTGATAAACCCTTTGCTGAATTTTCTACGCTTTTCAAAAAACCTTGCTGTCTTATAAAATCTGTATAAAATCGAATTTAGATGCGATAAAAAATATTCCAAGCTTCTGAAAAACTAGACATCCGGGGCATCGCGTACATATAAATTATGCGCGATTCGGAGGTGAATAGCCCCGCGGAACAGGACACGTAAAACGCTTGTGAATCCTGTCCGTTTTCTGGAAACAGGCTGTAAGGCGAAGCTTATAATTTTTTTACAAATTTCGTATAAAGATGAAACCTGCACAGTTTGAAAGTACATTCCCGGGGCTTCGCGTGCATATAAAATAATAGTAAATCGGAGTTCGTTTGCCCCTTGAAACATGACCCGTAAAGTACCGGTAAAACTGTTAAAATTCAGCACCTAGTAAATCGTTCAAAAATTCTTTTCGCAATGTTTCCAAAACAGCCACTGTTCATAAAAGACTTAACAGAGTTCAAGTAATAACTTCATCAATCATCAAAGTTCTCAACATATACAAGATCATACAGTCATCCAGCAATTAAACAGCAACAGCAAAAGTCCAATCAACAGCAGACATCCATACACTCACGTCTTCAAGTGTGCTTTCCTTTTTCCTGCCATTTTATGAAAATAGCAGCCCCAAAGGGGTGAGAATAATCCCAGTAGTGTGGCAACAAAACCAATAACATAACAGTATTAACTAGGCACAAAATCATAAACAGTCACTTCAACATATCCTTGTTCCTTTTCCTTTTTCCTTTTCATCATATTCATATATATAGCGCATATAACGCCTTTCCTTTTCATCATATCATATATTGCGTATATAACGCCTTTCCTTTGCGCTTTTAGCACCGTCGTGCGCGCACTTCACAGTGGAATCAAATATCCCTTGGCACCTGAGCTCCATGTGGATTCCAACTGTGGGCCTATGCGGACTGATGCCAAGTGTCCCATACCCCGGTACCTTGGGGATGCCTATATGATGCTTGCTCAAACACATGGTCCTGTACATAACTATTCTAAAACAAGGCCTATATGCTCTTGGTACATGCATGTCATGCTATGCTTTCACACACAAAGCGTAAAAATGCGGTATGATGTAAAGTGCATGCTTATATACCTTTCATATAGCCATCACGGCACATATACTTTTCATATGCGTTATGCTGCCACATAACGTCTTTACCTCATAATCATATAGCCATCACGGCACATTTTTGGCAGTTTCCTTTCATCATAAGGAACATAATACTTTTACGGAATATGGAGCATCATGTCACAATTTTATACCAGTAGTCAATAGTCACATTAGGTAATATCGCCTGACACTTACCTCAAGTCTTTAACATTCTTTTATCGAAACATCACCAATCAGACAACCAAATATCAATCAAGCAGTCCAATGAGCTAGGATCTTGTGCACCTAATCAAATAGGTATATAAACATATCCAATCAGAATTTATCACATATACTTACTATACATTACATAGCTTTCCCATTCTCCTAATTCTTTAGTTCATAATCGGTTTCCAAGTCCATATACCAAGCGGATTTTATGCCATAACATTAATTCACCGATTGCCCTTAATTTACAAAACCCAAGGTAATTCACACATGCACATTCGGTCTTCAATCATTAATTAGGTGCTTAATATATTTAATTTATGTTTACTATACTTTGCATACAGTTTCCATTACTTTAGGTACTTGGGTTATAATTGAACTTCAAGGCTCTCAATAAAATAAATCTCGTGACTTATGTTTGGTCTCCTTACTTATGCACAAGTGCCAAAAATCCACAACTCTATATACGAATAGGTTCGGTTTTTCATTATCCACATGTGCTTATAATATTATCATTTTAAATAGCATGTCCTACTTGACTTTAGAGAGCAATAGAGAGTCTTAAGAATGCTGTCTACATGGGTTGTCAAAATGTACAAGGCTTAACAATACCTAAGTCCAAAGGATAATCCATAGGGTTGATAAGGGTCATTTTTCCAACTTCTTCAGATTTGGTTTTAAACCAAAACTTAGGTACACCATATTTTCATTTCACAAAACACTTCCCCATTTAACTGGCCCAACACTTAAACCTTTAACAGGCTGATTACTTCCTATTTTATTAGCTAACTAACGTCATTTCAAGGATCTACACATGCAGGTTCGATTTTTTGGCCCTCAATGAGAGTGCTACACTCATCATTTCTACACTGCCTAAGGTGCGCTTAGAGGACTCCTAAGTATGCTGTACACCTAAGTCTCATACATGTAAAACCTACTAATTGGGTAATCAAATGGCAGCCCAATAATAAAGAAACTATCTCCAAGCTCACAAGGTTAAGCCTTACGGTCTACCAAGGCAATGTCATGGCTGTTCAAAGAATGGCAATAAAGAAATGAATGACAGAGAAATCTTGCACCTTTTAGTATGAAAATACCAACCGAATAGTGAGGGGAAAAGGGTTAAAATTTTGATCCTTACCTCAATGTAAGTACCTCAGCGTCCACCATTCAGCCAAGGGACCAAGAGGTAAGGAAGCACCATACTTCCTTGAATTGGCTGAACCGTGCACAAGAAAAACAGAAGGTTAATGCTAAGCTTGGTTCACAGCTTGCATGTAGTGGAGAGGCAGTACCAAATAACAGTGTTGAGGCCATGGAAATTATTAACAATTATCATACTCTCCTAATCAGACATGAGAGGGCCGAAAGGTGCACCAAGCAGGTAGGAATGACCAGAATAATACTCCTAGCATGCACATAATAATCGAAAGAGGCAGAAGAGGGACTTGAGATTCGAGTTCTTACCTTCCATCAAGCACTCAAGGTTAAACCAGAAACCACACTCTCCTAGGCTCCAAGCAAACGGACCAGCTGCATGTAATGGGAGGCGACTCACACAAGACAGAATCATGCTCCAGCAAGGAAAGGGAAAACTTAATCAGCATTAGGTCTGGTATGGATGAACGAAGAGGCAACGGAAATTTACCTCACCTCCTAAGTTGTAGGGAGCAGCCGAACAAGGGAAGGAGGAAAATTATAGGCTCAAGTCAGCATCTCCACTTGAGGTTTAATGGTCGGTTGGACCATAGGAAATGAGGATGGAGACTTTGGTGAAGTTATTCCTCTCTTAGCAACTTACGATTTGAGAGGTGGAGAAAGAAACAACACATGCAACCTTGTTGCTTTGTTTACGGTTGAGCAAGGATGGAATATAATGTGTGCTCTCCACCAAAGGTTGAGTGCGCTAGCCAGTCCACCAACACACAGACTGCTCCCCCACACTCTATGCGCATGGAAGGAGTGAAAGGTTGAAATGACAAGTGCTGCACATGCAAGGAGAATGGAGCAAGGTGGCGGATATGCAAGGAAAGCTAGGACTGATTGTTTCTCACAATTGACCAGAATATCTCCTCATTCCACTCCTATTATGCGCACCAAAGTAAAACAGGGTAAGGGAAATGAGTTTTTCGGCCAATCATTTTTCATGCAAGTTGACCACGTTACTTTCATAGGGCAAAGGCTTAGCTGAGATTGGGGTCAGCACCTTTAGTTCCTTTTTCTACACTCCAAACACACGTGGTGAGGGAGACAATAATGGATGGGATCTTTTCCTTGTGACACATTAAGTCAAAGGGTAATGGATCATGATCCTCTATCTTTCCTAAGCGTACCAATGATGGAGGAATAAGGTTATCATGTGTTTCCTCTAACTAACGTGTAGTACTATACAAACTTTATTAATGATAAAACCTAAAGGATCAAGGGCTGATTGGGTGAGGTTAAAGTCACCAACAATTTAGATTGCTTTTCTCTTTATTCTAAAAGCATGCGATGGGGGGAATGGGGTAAAGCTGTCTTGCTGTAGATTTCAAGGTCAGGATTTGTCTTAATACATGCACAAAAGGAACCAAGGTAATCATGTTCCTACCTAATTGAATGGAATCCAAGACTCTAAAAGAACCTGGCCGCGGCTTGCAATGCAAGATTTCCAAGTATCCCCACGTTGCACAGATGGCGATCATGCAAGGAGATGGTGAGGGCAAGTGGCGTGCATGAAGGTAGTCATGAGGGGTAGGTGTCACGCATACAAAGGGGTTTAATCTTTTATTATTTTTTTTTTTGTAATACAATAGGCGCATACTTAGTAGGATCACTCATAAAAATTTTTGTAGTGTTATGCTTTCTGTGTATTAA
Source organism: Gastrolobium villosum (assembly GCA_032173675.1). Classification (NCBI taxonomy): domain Eukaryota; kingdom Viridiplantae; phylum Streptophyta; class Magnoliopsida; order Fabales; family Fabaceae; genus Gastrolobium; species Gastrolobium villosum. The sequence goes on along the minus strand of JAVKPL010005150.1, from coordinate 19,405 downwards.
AATTTAATTATTCCTATACTCTTAACTAGGATCTCACATGCATAAAATAGGTATTCATATTCCATGGCAGTATAACGCGGGATGTTACAACTAATGTCCTTTAATTATACTTGATCAGATGAATCCGGAGTTTTCCGGCCATTCGGGGAAAACACTGTTTTACGCGATTGCGCGCGCCGTTGGCACGCTTCTCAAAACTGACTTAATTCCATCGACTATTTCCAGAAATCACATTTCTTATTTCTATAGACCATTTATAAACATATTTGAAACCTAGAGCTCAAAATTCCACTGGCACGTTTTACGGTGCAATCTTACTGCGGTATTTTTACCCGCGAAAAAAACTATTCACTGATTTTTCTGAAACTTGCCTATCCACTCAATTTTTCGTTCTGAATCCATTTCCAGGCTTATTTTTATCATCTGAGACCTTCTACTCAATTTTTATCTTCATAGGGTTGCGTGCATGGTTAATTACCATTTTGCCCTTTCTTTGTATTTTGGCTTAATCTTTAGGATTTTCACTAATTCTTCACTTAATCACTCATTTAATATTTTAATTACTTAATTTAGAATTGCGAGGTGTTATAATCACTCCACCTTTTAGAATTTTGTCCGCAAAATTACATCTTAACGGTCCTAAAACCTCCAAACTTCACTGATTAAACTGTACCTAACCACAAGGACACTGCCTCTCAAAATTTTACACCATAAACTAGACACCTCAAACTTCGATTTGATATATCGTACGCTTAATTTGACTAAGTAACGAAGCGGGAATTAATTTCCCAACACAGACCCGAATCTGCCCACTGGTGCTGGCTAGAACAGGGCAGTGTGTGACAACAGCTCCCATGGACTGCGCACACCACAAATGAACCTAAACTTTTGACACAACGTAGGGGACATCTTAAGCTTCAAAATAGCATATGGCACGTCCCAATCGGACCACTATGGAGAGAGATACGCTCCTGCAAAGTTCACCCAAAAACTGCCAATTCTACAGAAAATTCGCCAGAGTTTCCTTTGTATTTCCAAGAATTCCCAAATTTGCATAACCTGTTTAACACCACTGATACACCTGAAATCCAGCAAAATCCAAAGGGTGGCACACACAAGGACCAACAACGCCTTGGGGCACTTACAACCCAATCCAATTTATACTTAAAACATAAACAGTTCACTTTAAATCCTTAACTCATTTCAATCACAAAAGTCCACTTACATGCAATTTCTCAACATAACATAAACCATAAATCTAATATCATTATGCCACTATACTTCTCAATTACATATCACATATTACAATTCATGCCTTTCACTTACATCTTTCAACATAAACTTAGAATGATAAATATGATACACTTAGGCAAAATATACATGATCTTCCTATGGGCCCCTTGCCCGCCACTCCTGTGCCACTGCAACCTCCTGAAATAAATGCCCCGAGACGGGGTGAGATATACGAATATATCTCAGTAACCCAGAGGTTCTGGAGAAAACTCCGCCCAATGGTTCACTTCGATGTATATAAATAACATAAAACAACATCACTGTTATAAAACGGGATAAAGCAAGGGATTTAGAGAAAGGGGGAATATATCAGAACAACTACGACATGCGGGATGGTAGCTACCAATACCACGCCATGTCCTCGGCTATACGCCTATGGGTACTACCCCTGGCGTGTTCATAGAACAACCCACCAAGGTACCCCTTCCAACCATATACACCCGAGACAACCTAGTGTGCTCCTATCCGGATAACACACCACGACCCTGGGTCAACTGGAACTCCCTCTCGGAGACCTATCCAGTGGCAGTCCGGAAACACTTGCCCGAAGGCTAAAAATATCTACTGGCCAGAGATCTGGTACATAAGTACCCACTGTGATAATGCACATGCATGCTCATGCTGTTCTACACTACTCATACACACTTCCTACCGTTGCCATCAACTAGCAAGGTGGAACACAAAAGGGGAACAAGCCCCAGTACCAAGAGGTTACCTTTCTTTTTCCTTCCACTGAGCTCCGCAGAACTCCACTTACAGCTTGATTCACAGGGAACGCCTACACAGAGGACCATTCCACACACTTAGAACTTTGAATCCACTCATGAATTTCAACATATCATGTGTAAACCACATCACTTACCTCAATCCACTTGATTCAAAACCAAGGGCAATCCACTGTTTTACTGTTCCAAGTTTATATCCACGTACGGCAACCTATACAACCATGCATAGCCGTCAGTTTACGTCAAATTACGACAAAACGCAAAACACCAAAATCCCCCTTTTTCCCACTTGGTGGTTCAGCCATATTAGTGTTATTTAGGGATTTATTTTTCTAAATTTTCTTTCTCATTTTATTACACTTCAATAGGTTGCCAAAAGGCTAATTCAATCGTCATTTCTCCGTTTTACGTCTTTTACGCATCGTTTGCTAAATCTTTCACTCTAGGCTCTTTTATGCCAAATGACACCACTCATTATTTTTCATTGATTCTTCCACTTTACAATCACAACACAACCCATCTAATTACCATTTAAAGCATGAAACATCATCCATGCAATTTACACAATATCATTTTACCTCTTTTTGCCTAAAGGCCGATTTGCTCACTAATTCACATCTAAGGAATTTCCATCAATTTTAACCACTCCACACCACATATAATCCTATTATATCATCATACAATCATACAACCACTCACCAATACACTCCTAACACATTTTCAAAGTTCAAAGTCTTGACACCTCAAAATTTTACTAAGTTAAAATCAACATTTTTCACCAAAAAATTTCATAGCATTTCTAGCTTTAATACATCATTCTAAGACATTATCATCTAATAGACATTTTCCATTTGAGCTCTCTAACACCACAAATTTCAAACAAGCCCTCTTTAGGGTTCATAAACAATTTCAAAAATAAATCTTCAAATCAATCCATGAGAGGTGTTAAAACTTACCCACAATTGCGTCACAAGACTCCTCCTAGAACTCCACAAGCAATGGCTCAAGAAATCAACTCCAAATTCACAAAAATCTCAACATTTTCGTGGCTGTATATGCCCTTTATCTCATAATAGAGAGGGTTTTGAGGGAAACTAATCGGTGGAACGGGTTCGGATGATCGTTTCCATCGAATTTCAAGACAAGAATCGTTCGATTCGGTTAAGGAATGATGAAGTTATGAGAGGAAGAAAATTTGAACTCAAATGGTGCAAGGGAGGGGGGCTGCTGCGTTTTGGAAGAATGAGGGGAGAGAGAAGATCATGAATAGTCATATGGTGAGGTGGCTTAAGTGACTTTCAAGTGGGGTGGGTCCCACGCGATTTAAAACTCATCCGAATTACCCTCCGATTTCACTAAACGTCCGTAAATTCAAAACTTATTTATAAATTCTAATTTTTGACATTAACTAATGTCCTTTAATTATACTTGATCAGATGAATCCGGAGTTTTCCGGCCATTCGGGGAAAACACTGTTTTACGCGATTGCGCGCGCCGTTGGCACGCTTCTCAAAACTGACTTAATTCCATCGAATATTTCCAGAAATCACATTTCTTATTTCTATAGACCATTTATAAACATATTTGAAACCTAGAGCTCAAAATTCCACTGGCACGTTTTACGGTGCAATCTTACTGCGATATTTTTACCCGCGAAAAACACTATTCACTGATTTTTCTGAAACTTGCCTATCCACTCAATTTTTCGTTCTGAATCCATTTCCAGGCTTATTTTTATCATCTGAGACCTTCTACTCAATTTTTATCTTCCTAGGGTTGCGTGCATGGTTAATTACCATTTTGCCCTTTCTTTGTATTTTGGCTTAATCTTTAGGATTTTCACTAATTCTTCACTTAATCACTCATTTAATATTTTAATTACTTAATTTAGAATTGCGAGGTGTTATAGAAAACAAGAGCAAAGGTGCTCACTTTGGCTCACCAAGTGGAGAAGAAGGGTGGCAAGGGTGGCTAAAGGTGTTTCTGAAAAATAGAGGCACGTAGGATATAACACCTCGTAAATTTAAATGTGAATTTATATGATATAATGTGGGTTAAAAGGGAAGGATTAGTGAAAATCCTGAAATTGGGGTCAAAATGTGTACCAAGAGCAAAATGGTAATTTTCCAATAACGTAAACCGAGGCATGAAAAATGGAGTAGGAGAACTCAAATGATAAAAATAATGTCGGAAATGGATTCAGGACGAAAAATTGAGTGAATAGGCAAGTTTTGAAAATTTTGATGAATAGTGATTTTCCCGGTGTAAAAATACTGCGGTGTAATTGTACCGATAAGAGTGAAATTTTTAAGAGTATTTTGAGGAAATAAAAAAATGTCATGAACCAGAAAAATATGTAGATTGTGAATTTGTGACTGGAATTAGGTGAGGCATTAAAGTTAAATCGCGTGTAGGAACCGCTCCCACCAAAACCACTTAAGTTTCCTTCTCTTTTTCCTTCTCCCCCACGCGGCCCTTTTTTTTTCTCTCTCTCTCTTTTCTCTCTTCTTCTCCCTTCGTGAACGCCTCCATGGAAGGCAAGGGCAAGAAATTTTCTTGCCCTTTTCCACACCTTTGAGCCGCCAAATTGATAAAGTTCCAACACCAAGGTTGTGAGTATATTACCCTTCTTGAGAGAGTCATGAAAGTAAGTGTGTGATGAAATCATTTTTTCCACCGCATGCGAATTTGAGGATTTTGGGGAGCATGGGTGGTGCTTTGGCTTGGGTGGACACTTGATCTTCAACCATTGGAGCATTAGGAAGCTATTGGTTGTAAGTATTCCTAGTTTCATGGAGTTTTTGAGAAAATCATAAAATGGGTTTTATGTTGAAGTTGTGTTGGATGATTTGTGTAGATAGAGAGCTCAAATGGAAAATGTGCATTAGATGATTATGTCTTAGAATGATGTATTTGAGCTAGAAATGCAATAAAAATTATTGGTGAAAAATGTTCATAACTTAGGATTTTGCATGATGCCTAGGATTTGTGAAAATTGAATTGTGTAAGGAATGGATTGATGATTAGTTGTAGGATGTTGTAATATGATTATATGATGAGTATGAGTGTTAAAATTGAATTGAAAACATTGTAGAACCATCCTTTGAAGAATTCGAACCATAAAGGGTTTGGAGGAAAAATGATGTAAAAGTTGTGTAGTTGAGATTGTATGATATTAAGTGGTGTTTAAATGGATGGTAGGTCAATAAGTTGTTGCGGAATTGGAAGAAAGAATGTAGGATGTATGATTACTTTGAAAGTAAATCATTGTCATGGAAATTGTATTGATGATCATGTTGTTGATCATATAGGTTGCCTCTCACGGACGCTATGGAAGCGGATTAAGCTTGGAGCTTACGTATGGAGCATTGGCTTTGGAGTTGAGGTAAACCTTTGGAACTAGGGTTTAGTCCCTTGTGTGCTCCACCACGCCTAGTGGAAGGTTGTGGTTGGAATTTGTGTTGTTGAACAATGTATGAATATGTTTGTTCATGCATTATTGCTTGATTGTGTGACATGCTTGGAGCATGTTGTGTGTAAATTGTTTGATCTCTGGCCAGTAGATGTGTGTTGGTTTGGACTTTCGCAGGATAATTCCGCTGGGGATTCCAGTCGGGTTTTGTCGTGGGGCCGACTCTGGGAGCAGTACCAGGATGATCCAAACATGGGACTTCCGCTGGATAGGGCTCATGAGGAGTTCCAGTTGGATTTTTCCATGGGGTCGTCTCAACCATGGGAGAGGCACCAGGAAGATTCCGGGAGTTATACGATGGGGTCCTTGAACATAATCCAGCAGTGGATGTTCTTGGATTGTGCGCAGTTGTTGTGATATTGTATGTCATGCATGTCATACTATGTTATATGTTGCACATTGAGTGAGCCATAGGGTGGAGTGACCCTCTAGTACCCTTGGTTTACTGAGATGTATTTGTATATCTCACCCCGCGTTTGGGGACATCATTTCAGGATAGGTTGAGCCTGGAGGAGTGGAGCATGAGGTGTATATGGGAGGCATCACATGTTAGAGGATTTAGTTGGATATACTTAGCATAGGAATTTATGTTTTAAGTTGAGGCCATGAACTTGTGCATGTTGAAAATGCCATGCATTTGAATATGTATATTCTGTGTGTGCATGGGATCTGTCCATAGCCACCTATGATGTCTTGGAAGTATGTAAATGTAATGTAAAGGGCTTTAAGCTTAATTCATGAATTGATTATTTGTATGGTTAATAAAAGCATGAAATAGAACCTTGGTGATTGAAACATAATGAATATTATACATGTAACTGGACTGTGATGGGTTGTAAGTGTCCTAAGGCGTTGTTGGTCCTTGTGTGAGCCACCCATGTGATTTTATATATCCATATGTGTTTAGGTTGCTTTGGAAAAATTGGGAATTTTGTAAAAACGAAGGGAACTCTGGCCAATTTTTGGGAAATTGGCATATATTTTAGTGAACTTTGGGGGAACGTATCTCCCTCCACTGTAGTCCAATTGTAACGCCCTCCCTTGTATGCATCCAAGAGAGTCGTTTGCTAAGCGGAATTAGAGTCTTTAACGTCACATAAGCTAACAAAGATCCTCATTCTAAGTACAAATCCGTAGCACGTTTAAAAAATCTTATCACTTCTATTTGGAACGATAAAAAAATATTTCAAGTGATTTAGAAAGAGCACGTTGGGGGCTTCGCGTGCATATAAAATAATAGTAAATCAGAGTTCGTTTGCTCATAAAAACACCTCCCGTAAGGTGCACTGTAAAAATTTCAGCACTTAAGTCTTTTAAAAATTCCTTTCACAAACGTTTTCCAAAAATAGCCGCTGTTCGTAAAGTTCAAGATAAAATAAAGATGATAAGGTCTACAGTCATCCAAGAGTACCAAAACATTAAACATTACAGTCATCCAATCAATCAAACAGCAACAGTGATAATCCATGCATCAGCAAGCAACAGCAAAACATCACTCCTTCAAATGCTTTTACGTCCTCCTGCCATTTTGGAAAAATAGCAGCCCCGAAGGGGTGAGAATAATCCCAGTAGTGTGGCAACAAAACCAATAATATAACAGTATTAACTAGGCACAAAATCATAAACAGTCACTTCAACATATCCTTGTTCCTTTTCCTTTTTCCTTCTCATCATATTCATATATATAGCGCATATAACGCCTTTCCTTTTCATCATATTCATATATTGCGCATATAACGCCTTTCCTTTGCGCTTTTAGCACCGTCGTGCGCGCACTTCACAGTGGAATCAAATATACCCTGGCACCTGAGCTCCATGTGGATTCCAACTGTGGGCCTATGCGGACTGATGCCAAGTGTCCCATACCCCGGTACCTTGGGGATGCCTATATGATGCTTGCTCAAACACATGGTCCTGTACATAACTATTCTAAAACAAGGCCTATATGATCTTGATACATGCATGTCATGCTATGCTTTCACACACAAAGCGTAAAAATGCGGTATGATGTAAGGTGCATGCTTATATACCTTTCATATAGCCATCACGACACATATACTTTTCATATGCGTTATGCTGCCACATAACGTCTTTACCTCATAATCATATAGCCATCACGGCACATTTTTGGCAGTTTCCTTTCATCATAATGGAACATAATACTTTTACGGAATATGGAGCATCATGTCACAATTTTATACCAGTAGTCAATAGTCACATTAGGTAATATCGCCTGACACTTACCTTGCGTGCCTTAAACAATACCAAACAGCAGCGAAGTATCTCACTTCTTAAGCGCACCTAAATCAATTACAACCAATCATTTACAGCGGCGATTTACAGCAGAAACAGTGAGCATACAGCAGTGTTTTACAGTGGAAAACAGTGAGCATACAGCAGTGTTTTACAGCAGAAAAATAGTGAGCATACAGCAGCGTTTTACAGCAGAAAACAGTGACGTTTTCCTTAAAAACAGTGGACAGAAACAGTGATGTTTTACTTAGAAACAGTGGACAGAAACAGTGACGTTTTACTTAAAAACAGAGGACAGAAATAGTGACGTTTTACTTAAAAACAGTGGATAGAAACAGTGACGTTTTACTTAAAAACAGTAGACAGAAACAGTGACGTTTTACTTAAAAACAGTGGACAGAAACAGTGACGTTTTACTTAAAACAGTGGACAGAAACAGTGACGTTTTACTTAAAAACAGTGGACAGAAACAGTGACGTTTTACTTAAAACAGTGGACAGAAACAGTGACGTTTCACAGCAGAAAAACAGTAGCACCTTACAGCAGAAACAGTGACCATTTTCAAACAGAAACAGTGGCACTTTGGACCTCAAAACAGTGGCATAACAGTGGCATTAGACAGTGGCATTTGAACATCAAAACAGTGGCATAAGTAGTGTTATTTGTGCATCAAAACAGTGGCATGAATGGTACATTTGATCATCCAAAACAGTGACATTAGTGGTGATATTTGAACATTGAAACAGTGGCATAATTGGTGGTTTTTGAGTATTAAAATAGTGGCATAAATCATGATTTTTGGACATTAAAACAGTGAGCATACATAGTGGGGTTTGAACATCAATATGGTGGTTATTTTATGCAGAAACAGTGGCTCATTAAGTACTAAAACAGTGAGTATTTTTGGTGCAAAACAGTGACATGTGTGGCATTAAAACAGTGAGCATTTTATGCAGAAACAGTGGCATGTGAGGCACTAAAACAGTGAGTATTGTGTGCAGAAATAGTGGCATCAAAATGGTGAGCTTGTCCAACCGAAACAGTGGCATATGCATCCTCAAAACAGTGGCAGATTCATTGAGAAATAGTGACATATATATCCTCAAAACAGTGGCACATTCACACATAAACAGTGGCATATTTCTTAAGCATAACCATGGGACTTTCATGCATACAAATCCTCATAAAATAGCTCCATCCTTATTCCTTCACCATGCTCATTCAAGAATCCAACACAAATAGAACCAAGTAGACATCTCATGCACACATAGTTTCACACAATGTAAAAGGTCTAAGTTCTAGGCTTACCTCTTGTAGCACACACTTCTTGCTCACACACCACACCTTCTAGCTTTACTACACAACAAGTCCACCCTTCCTAGAGATGATCTATGCGCATAAATGGTGAGGAGGACAATCTTGGACAGCTTCCAAGAGTGAGTGCCAAGGCTGAACAGTGAGAGGAAAAAGAGAAGAAACTCACACTTCACTTGTGTAAAGGCCACAGTTGGATGGTGAGGGAAGAAGGGAGTTGGCTTGGTCTTTCTTTCTCCTATGGTTCTTGTAATGTTCAGCTAGAGAGTGAGGAGGAGGAGAAGAAGTTGGCTGCACTTGTGCAAAGTGAGGAAGCTCTCAAGTGTGCGCATAACTTAAAGGAAAAGTGAGGAGGGGTTGCAATGATGCAACATTATGGTAAAAGTCTGGTTTCTTGTGAAGGTGGGACTGCACATTTGGTTTGAACAAGCAAGGGTTTGCTTCTTGGTTACTCTATGCACATGCAAGGAGTGGAAAGGAGGAAGGTTCAGATCTGAATATTGACTTACCAAGTCAGAATTTTTAGCACCAACAACCAAGTCATGCGCACATGATGGAGTGGAGGGAGTTGGCTGATTTTTCCTCCACACAAAGCACATGCAATCTGCCCAAAAATCCTTCTTTTGTTGCATGTGTAAGCAAGGACAGATTTGGCTCATGATGGACTGCCAAAATCATGCAGAAATCTGCACATTTCAGCCTCATGATGGAAGGTGTAAGGTGGTTCTATTGGTCAACACTCAAAGGCAGATTTTGTGTCATAAAAATCTGATTCATGACACCTCCATGTGCGCCTAAAATGAAGAAGAATGCAGCCCAAAATCATGCTAAGGAGTACATGTGTCTTTCATGCAATGAATTTAAAGTCAAATGTGCACAAAATAAGAGTGATGTGGCGGTCATGCAAGGAGGGTGTTGGCAGATTTTTCTAAGTCTCTTTTGCGCATGAATGAGTGGGAATTACTCTTGCCATGTGAAAGTTTCTTGATACACAAGACACCTTGTTGGACAAGGCTTAGGGGAGGTAAAAGTGGGTTCAACATTGGGCTGAATAAGTTAGATCCAAAAGCCTCCTTGGGCCATCGGCCTACACATACAAGGGTCCAACAAGACAAGTCTAAAGGTGGCAAGTCCACACACTAGCCCACTTCCCAAGTCCAATAAACACTAAAGCCTTATAACATACAATCCAATTACTCATAAGATTCTAATAAAATTTTCACATGCCTACATATGTATTCTCCTATGATTTAATTTAAATACTTACCTTAGTCTCATCCAAGGATAAGGTCATGTAATTTCGCAAACCAACAAACATACACATGCATCTATATAATATAACACTTATGTATTTTACTAATTATGTGGGATGTTACACCAATAGGGATGGGCCTTATACCATTTTGAAGGTGGAGTTACCCTCTATGTTGTGTCAAAATTTGGGGTTAATTGGAGTTAGAAATGGGGCGGTAGAAGGTTGGGAACTCAGCCCCTGGAGTGGCCCCTGCACAAGTGCAGGAGGCTGATTGTGAAAAATGAGACAGTGGAGTGGTGCCACCTGGCGCCCCCTTGGCGCCATGGATCAGGAAGAAACACGAAATGGGCAAAATAAGGCAGTGTTGTGGCACTGGTTGGCGCCATAATGGCGCCACCTGGCGCCAGTCTTCAAGAAATGTTGTGGTGCTGGTTGGCGCCATAATGGCGCCACCTGGCACCAGTCTGCAGTAAATTTTACGTTTTGTGCGTATTCAGGTGCCTGGTCATCTGAGTGGGGGTAGTTTTGGATAGGTAGTAAATGTACAAAAAGATGGCAATATAAGGAGTTTATGGGAACCCTGTGAGTTCAATAATAAGTGAAATAAATTATGTCATTAGATGAAATAAGTCTTCTGCAATGTGTCACTGTTACGGTCACAGCTTTTAGTTATTCCGCTTAACGATTTTGAATGTTGCGTAATGAATGAAAAAAGTTTACCCGTATTTTATAAATGAACTACTGTGATTGTAACTGCGCTTAATATCATAATTAATGATAACAACACCGGTGAACAAAGGGCTGTTACATTTTATGGTATCAGAGCAGTTTCTTAGGGAACTCTGATGATTGTGTCATTGTGGTGAGTGTTGTATAGTTATACGTAGACTCATATTGATTACTGCACATGTGATTCCTTAGTTTGGGTCTGATCAACCCATTTCTTCGTGTCATATGTGTGGCCATTATAAGATGCCTTCGTGACAAACCTGGAGCACCATGCCAATCCTTAGACTGAGATCGTGGTTGCAGTGTTGATTGCTCCACTGACATAGATGTTGTAAGTGAAGTTGATGTAATTAAGGACTTAGTGAGAATAAATTGAGATAGTATGTTTAACCATTTTGGGTAGAATGCTACCATAGTTGAATGTGTGGTCTTGTGGTTAGTAAGTATGATTGAATTGAGTTGATATTGTGATGATGATGTTGGTATATATTCCCTAAATTTATGGGGAGCTAGAATAATTGAGTATTTGTGGAATTAGTGGTATAACTTTGACATGGTGGGGGATTTGGAACCACGATGAATTCGTGGAAAATTTGAATATGTGTGCTTATATGTAAGCTTGGATACATTAAGACCCTTGAGAAGGGCATACACTTGGATGGATTAAGAAGCTTCGATGTAGAAAGAGTTTGAATTTTCGAAATTCTAATTGAGGAAAGGGAGTACCTTAAAAATAACTATGAAAATGATGCGTTAGGTGCTGCAATGTTGAAAAATGGGACTTTAGTCCATGATGGTTTAATAATGGTTGAACATGAATGAGAGTGAAATAATGTACAAGAGGGTTGTTTGCTAAGTCGTATTTAGAGTTGCAGCGGTATGGAACTTCATTAAGTGTACAGCTTTATCAATAATAACATTTTAATTGGAGGCTTAAAAGAAATCCAGGTTTGTTTCTTATACAAACCATTTGAAAAAAAATGAAATCATTACCAATCATAGGAAATTTCAATTATAAAACCCTTGGCTGAATTTTCTATACTTTTCAGAAAACCTTGCTGTCTTATAAAATCTGTGTAAATTCGAAAATGCTTGCGATAAAAAATATTCCAAGCTTCTGTAAAACTAGACATCCGAGGCATCGCGTACATATAAATTATGCGCGATTCGGAGGTGAATAGCCCCACGGAACAGGACACGTAAAACGCTTGTGAATTCTGTCCGTTTTCTGGAACAGGCTGTAGGGCGAAGCTTATAACAATTTGTACAGATTTCGTATAGAGATGAAACCTGCACAGTTTGAAAGTACATTCCCGGGGCTTCGCGTGCATATAAAATAATAGTAAATCGGAGTTCGTTTGCCCCTTGAAACATGACACGTAAAGTGGTTGTAAAACTGGTAAAAATTCAGCATTTAGTTAAAAATTCTCTTTGCAAAACGTTTTTCTGATTTTTCCAAAACAGCCGCTGTTCATAAAAGTTCAAGGTAAAATAGGAGATGATAAAGTCTACAGTCATCCAAGAGTACCAAAACATAAAGCATTACAGTCATCCAACATTCAAACAGTAACAGCAAAAGTCCATGCATCAGCAAGCAACAGCAAACTTCACTTCTTCAAGTGCTTTTACGTCCTCCTGCCATTTTGGAAAATAGCAGCCCCAAAGGGGTGAGAATAATCCCAGTAGTGTGGCAACAAAACCAGTAATATAACAGTATTAACTAGGCACAAAATCATAAACAGTCACTTCAACATATCCTTGTTCCTTTTCCTTTTTCCTTTTCATCATATTCATATATATATAGCGCATATAACGCCTTTCCTTTTCATCATATTCATATATTGCGTATATAACGCCTTTCCTTTGCGCTTTTAGCACCGTCGTGCGCGCACTTCACAGTGGAATCAAATATACCCTTGGCACCTGAGCTCCATGTGGATTCCAACTGTGGGCCTATGCGGACTGATGCCAAGTGTCCCATACCCCGGTACCTTGGGGATGCCTATATGATGCTTGCTCAAACACATGGTCCTGTACATAACTATTCTAAAACAAGGCCTACATGATCTTGATACATGCATGTCATGCTATGCTTTCACACACAAAGCGTAAAAATGCGGTATGATGTAAGATGCATGCTTATATACCTTTCATATAGCCATCACGGCACATATACTTTTCATATGCGTTATGCTGCCACATAACGTCTTTACCTCATAATCATATAGCCATCACGGCACATTTTTGGCAGTTTCCTTTCATCATAATGGAACATAATATTTTTACGGAATATGGAGCATCATGTCACAATTTTATACCAGTAGTCAATAGTCACATTAGGTAATATCGCCTGACACTTACCTCGTGTCTTTAACATTCTTTGTCAAACATCATCAATCCACATATCAATCAAACATTCCAAAGAGCTAGGATCTTGTGCACCTAATCAAATAGATACATATACATATGCAATCAGAATTTATTTCATGCTTTTCCAATACTTTACCAACAAGTCCTAGACTTCTATTTCATGTACCTTCATCGAATTGATGTGTTTTTAGTGCCAATATATATATATACTGCCCTTAGGATAATATCATCCCTTGCTTGAACTACCATTTTTTCCACTGTTTTCATCATAAGAGGGTTCGGTTTTTAAGGCTCCTCTTAAGGAAATAATATTCTGACTTCATCTCATCTTAAATGAATTTATACAGCAACAAAATCTACCTTTTTTCCCTAGGTTCCCACATGCATACATATACGGTTTTCAAGCTTTCATTCCTAACAATATTCTGCCTTATAAAAGAGTTACCAATGATTAAATACAATCAAATTCCAATGTTCTAACCAAGGCAGAATCGGTTAACAAAAAGATTTAAAGATTTCAATTCTCATTCTCATCTAAACTATATATGGTGCGCTAGGATGGACTAATAATCATGCTGTAAATTAGTTTGATGCATGTAGAGCTAGGAGTATGATGCAGTCCCACAAAACAGTCCACTATATTCACAAAGACACTATTTCCATACTAACAAATCGGGTTTAGGGGCTAGCATGCACTAGGTTCATGACTTTTATTCACATTTTACACTTCATGGTGTGCTAAAAATACAAGCTGTCCCAAAGTTCCAAGTGAGCCATATACTATGCTCATATAACATAATTTTAGCTTGCATACATCAACCACTAATGTTGTTTTAAAAGACAGAATTAATGGATGGACAGTGGCGAAAGAAAACGGTCCATTATATGCAAATACCAACCGAAACAATGGATGGAGGAGGTAAGGGTTCGAACTAGGATTACCTCTTGTAAGCCCACAAGGTTCACGTTAGTGACAAGTGCAGCACCTCCACTAACTGTGCTCCACGAAAAACAAGTCCAGCCCTCCTAGATGATGACCGAGTGTACAGAGAGGATGAGTGAAAGATGAGAATCAAGATTGAATCGTGCAGCATATGGAGGTTCCTCTTATGACTCAAGGTTTTGGTCTATAACCACATCAAAACAGAAAGATGTTTTCATGAAGGTTGGACGAGGTGTTTAGGAATGAGGAGGAAATGAATGTTGCACCTTCTTGTAAGGTGATCTCGGTCAACAAGGAAAAAGGGGAGATGAGGTTAGGTGTCTAATGTCCTACTCATGAGTTCAAGGCTGAGAAATAAGGAGGATGACTAGAGTTTCCTTAAGGTCCCTCCTAAGACTGCTCACGGTCAAGGAAGGATAAGAGTGTGTATGGAGTGGTTGGTTTCTCTCAATGATGTCCATAGTTCAGGGAAAAAGGGGATACAACTTCCCTCTGGACTTCTTTAAACACACTTACGGTTAGGGAGTGAGGAAAAGGGTTGGTTTCTGTTTTGGCAAGTTAGTTTTAACCTATAATGCCTATTCATCCAGCGCAAGGGAATGGAAGAGAAGGGAACATGAAGGCTGTTTATAAACACTACACAAGTTAGAGGATGGGCTTGAGTCTCCTCTCCTTGGAGCACGCAAAGGAAGGAGGTTGGGGAGGTTTTCTGCTCAATGCAGACCGATCACAATGCCTCATTGGTGCATGTCTTTAATTAGAGTTGAACCAAAGCTGAAAGGGTTGATAAGTGCAGCAAGTCATCAGCTCATTTTGCTGCCCAAGGCTGCGCATGCTACAAGGGAAAAACGAAGGCTGAATGGGTTGACAAGCAAGGACATGTTCAGGGGCTGCAAAGTATCAGAAGTCAGCGCATGCATGCATGATCTGTGGGGCTGCAAAGTCAGAATCAGAGGATGCTTGTGTGGCTGCAAAGTGTCAGCAAAAAAATCAAGAATTGCCATGCCTTATGCGCACAAGGTTGGAAGGGTTTGATGGGGATGGATGAGAGTATCTATGGTCAAATATGCAGCAGCTTTCTCTTCTCACAATGCCCTATGCGCACAAGATTGGAAAGGTTTGATGGTGATGGATCAAACATGTAGCAATTTTTTCTTCTCACAATGTCCTATGCGCATAAGGTTGGATGGTGATGGATGAGAGTATGCAGCAGCTTTTTCCCTTCACATGTTGCAAGGAGGCGTGATAAGCAAAGCAAGGACATCAACCAAAGACTACTCATGCGCACAAGGTTGGAGGCTTTGATGGTGATGGATGAGAGAGGCTTGGTCAAACATGCAGAACCTATACCTCACACTGCCCACAGCGCTTCTGTCTTGAATATGAGTGCAAGCAACAAAAATTCCCTCTACCCAATGCTCCATGCGCATGAAGAGATAAGGATGACATGTGAAGGGGAGCCTAGGGTGGATACATAAGGAAGGAAGCACACTCAAGGGTCCCAATGTTGATGCAAGGTGGCGGTCAAGATGTGTAAGTACAGCTGGGTTTTATTTGAACACTAACCACACAATGAAGGGGCTGTGTGCAGCCAAAAAAACGCAAGAGGGAAGGGGATTTTGGGTTGCTTAAAGGTCATGGATTCTAGGGCCTAAGTCCAAAATAATTGGGTTCATATAAGTCCAATTGTTTTCTTATTTAGGAATTAATTCAAACCTTCAAGATTTTATGTTCCTCTAATTATTTACTAAAGGTCTACTCCTTACTTAAAATTAATGGCATACTTTTAGATGAGTACTCATATAATTCTAAATAACACTATGCTTCCTATATGTTATAATTACATTATTCCTAAAATTTCACATGCATAGAATAAGTACTTAACTTCCATGGTAATACCAATAAATCCCTAAATAAAATTTGAATTCCGTCCTAGAGCAAACATATATATATATATATATATATATAATCCGCATATACGTATTCTACCCTATTGCTAATTGCAATTTTAATTAGGTTCTTAATTAGACGGGATGTTACACTCTCCCCAACTTGTTTTGAAGTTTGTCCCCAAACTTCGCCTTACCATTCCAAAACTGCCAAAATCTAACGCGTATCACCGTTACACCACACCATACAGTTCAATGCATTTAGACAGCCATTTATAAAATTCATAAGACACCTCAAGACTTATACTTTGCCTGATCATTGAATAATATAGGTGGGACACAATTTTGGGAAGGATAATAAAATCATGTTACAAACAATTCCCTAAGTTCAGCTTAAGCATCAACATATAAGGTAACACACCAGTAGAATGGAATGAACAAAAATCTTACCAGACTATTAACTCCAGCTAAAAACACTACAACTCAAAGTTCTAGGTCACAAATAATAGTCAACTAACAAATCCATTGACAAAACATCTTCCATTTAATGACTTAAAAATTTAGTGCGGCATACGTGAACAAAATTTATTCACCCGATTTAAAATTGCAACACATGAAGTAAAACATTTTCACATAAGGTACAATTAACAAATCAGTGGTCCAAACTAAAAGTTCTTATGAGTTCAGTTAAAACGAAGTAACGTTATCTCCTATTAACTGCGCAACTATATAACCAACTAACTAAGACCTCCCATTTTAAAGATTTCATCTTCGTAATACGTATGCTACAATTTCTTAAGAGTGCCCTCACCTCCTACCTGTTACTTATCAATAATAAGAGTCCAGTTCACACCTAAGCTTTATATTCAGAATTCTACATTAGTCATCTCACCTAGGAGTATTATGGACAGAATCCTCATTTTTATAATCCTTTAGAAAATTAGACCAACACAGACCAAGCTTTCATAGATCAGGTTCACAGTAATTACACGCAAAATTCCTAGTTAAATTTAAATCTGACATTCAAGGGATAGATAGTATTTCATGGAATTAGACCTAATGCATGAACAACACCGTATTCAAATTTTCTCTAACAAATAACATGCAACTTCATATATATATATCAAAAGAAAACCTTTCAAAAATAATAGTGATATTTTACGATGTCTTTTAAGTAATTTCAAAATGAATATCAAACTTTTAAGCATGGAATTCACAGCAACATAGTCAAGTCACAGATTGAATATTATATCAATTAAGCAGCAGCTAAACAAAACCAGTTTACTCGCTTAGATTCGAACTATGCAAATATAATATGATAGTATCTAGTTAATACCGACTCTAGTGGCACATAAAAAAATAATCAACAATTCCCAATAAATGATGACAAAAGTAAAAGTGATTTATATGAGAATCTTGTACCTAATGCGCCAAGACATGATGGCTACAATCAATGGAACTTATGGGTACGTATATGAGGCTTGGGTTACATGCAAGTGTGTGTAATACTCAAATGTTGTAAGTTTGGACATAATTAGTAAAACTCATTGAAAACGGTTAAAATGTCATGCATAGGATGCGATATGAAACATGTATTGATTAGCACCTTCCATTAATTAGGCCACAAGGTTTAGTTTGAATTTGTAAGTTCAGACAATATTTTGCATGTAGAAAAATTCACCTAGAGGACAGTAAATTCAAGTAAAGGCAAACATTCTTCTGCGGAACAAGTTTAGACATATTAAGAGGGTTCTAACAACATGGTAAGACATGCTTTGTAAAATCTCTTGAAAGTGTTTTGTGTAGTGAATAAAATCGAAAATGCAGTAACTGTTTAGAACATAACGTTTGACAATTTTGAAACAGAATTTGAAATACTTGGAAGCATATTCATACAAAATTTAATTTACCCAAAATCAACTAAAAATTTATAAAAGAACAGACTGAAGTCCTCAGCATGCATGACACAATATTATTTATTGTAAGGTTATATATAGGCAATCTCATCTTGTATAAGGGCCACAACTCGTTACATAAAACCAGTACTTAGCATCTAAATCATTTAACTTCTACCTCAAAAGTCAAGACCACGTTCCTCATGTTATAGAGAAGTACTACTAAAATTCCTTGCACATGTTAGACATAAAATCTTGGATTGGGAAACTATAGACTTAGAGATACCAAAAGTTTTTCGCACTTAATTAATTTCACAAGGACTCACTAAACTGAAATACGGTTAAATTGATCAAAATTTCCACACTATACCTTCATTTCTTTCAAATACCAATGTAACAAAACATGAAACATGCCAACACTTTATGAGCTAACATGATAACCAACTGATGTGCGTCATGAAAATTATGTATGTTTAATTCATGGGAATCTAATACAAGGAAGGACTAACGATTCTTACCACACAAAAGTCAAAATCATTTTTTTTTTTTCGCAGTCAAAATAACAATCATGAAGGAAGCATATATAGGTCAATCAATAACAACATAAGATGAAATCCCATTTTTTTAGCAGCAAGGTTTCTTACACTATAATGTGAAAAATCTAAACTGGCAAGTTAAACAGTCCTCACATAAAATCGATTATCATGATCAAAGACAATGTACTATATGCAAGTCCAAATAGTCCAAATCACACAAAGCAAGTAAATTCCTACTCAAACAGATTAACCCTTTCTACAAGTAAGTAATATAACAGAGTTAGCAAAGATTAACAGTTTCTACTACCCAGTTATATACTACAGTATACAAGAGGTCATAAATCACAAGATAGATATGGAACACTGCCTTTATCTGGAGATATCTTATTATCATCCATGACTTAAAATGTCACAAAGCATATAAAACTTCACTGATAATTCACTGGAACAATGTTAATAATTCACCGTACATTCAAGTAACAATTCACTATTCCACACTTAGTGTTCAGACCCATGGGTACCCTGTGATAACCATGATTATGCACACACAAACTGCGCGATAGTGAGTTGATCAGGCTCACCACCTAGCAAAAGGATGGGCATAGTCATGTTTAATACAGTGTACTACCAGAGTCATCCCACTTCTAGTAACTCATTCACAACTAAGCTCAAACAGAATAATGTAGCAGTTAGCCGGTCAACCAGCAATAGACTTAACTGAACCAAGCAGA
>JAVKPL010005149.1:10000-23694 GCA_032173675.1 Gastrolobium villosum | reverse complement strand
CTCATTACTTTATAACTGACTCATTAATCATTGATATGAATAACATAACTCCACACATAACAGCCTCATTACTTTATAACTAACTCATTAATATCATCCAAGTTTCATCCCGCATCGCAATCCTCTTCATTGATCTGAATAACGTTCCTCTTCATTGATCTGAATACCATAACTCCACACGTAACAGCCTCATTACTTTATAACTGACTCATTAATCATTGATATGAATAACATAACTCCACACATAACAGCCTCATTACTTTATAACTAACTCATTAATATCATCCAAGTTTCATCCCGCATCGCAATCCTCTTCATTGATCTGAATAACATAACTCCACACGTAACAGCCTCATTACTTTATAACTGACTCATTAATCATTGATATGAATAACATAACTCCACACATAACAGCCTCATTACTTTATAACTAACTCATTAATATCATCCAAGTTTCATCCCGCATCGCAATCCTCTTCATTGATCTGAATAACTTAACTCCACACGTAACAGCCTCATTACTTTATAACTGACTCATTAATCATTGATATGAATAACATAACTCCACACATAACAGCCTCATTACTTTATAACTAACTCATTAATATCA
The DNA here is from genome assembly GCA_032173675.1 of Gastrolobium villosum. Classification (NCBI taxonomy): domain Eukaryota; kingdom Viridiplantae; phylum Streptophyta; class Magnoliopsida; order Fabales; family Fabaceae; genus Gastrolobium; species Gastrolobium villosum. Next base: position 23,084 of record JAVKPL010005149.1, on the reverse strand, counting down.
TCCAAGTTTCATCCCGCATCGCAATCCTCTTCATTGATCTGAATAACATAACTCCACACGTAACAGCCTCATTACTTTATAACTGACTCATTAATCATTGATATGAATAACATAACTCCACACATAACAGCCTCATTACTTTATAACTAACTCATTAATATCATCCAAGTTTCATCCCGCATCGCAATCCTCTTCATTGATCTGAATAACATAACTCCACACGTAACAGCCTCATTACTTTATAACTGACTCATTAATCATTGATATGAATAACATAACTCCACACATAACAGCCTCATTACTTTATAACTAACTCATTAATATCATCCAAGTTTCATCCCGCATCGCAATCCTCTTCATTGATCTGAATAACATAACTCCACACGTAACAGCCTCATTACTTTATAACTGACTCATTAATCATTGATATGAATAACATAACTCCACACATAACAGCCTCATTACTTTATAACTAACTCATTAATATCATCCAAGTTTCATCCCGCATCGCAATCCTCTTCATTGATCTGAATAACATAACTCCACACGTAACAGCCTCATTACTTTATAACTGACTCATTAATCATTGATATGAATAACATAACTCCACACATAACAGCCTCATTACTTTATAACTAACTCATTAATATCATCCAAGTTTCATCCCGCATCGCAATCCTCTTCATTGATCTGAATAACTTAACTCCACACGTAACAGCCTCATTACTTTATAACTGACTCATTAATCATTGATATGAATAACATAACTCCACACATAACAGCCTCATTACTTTATAACTAACTCATTAATATCATCCAAGTTTCATCCCGCATCGCAATCCTCTTCATTGATCTGAATAACTTAACTCCACACGTAACAGCCTCATTACTTTATAACTGACTCATTAATCATTGATATGAATAACATAACTCCACACATAACAGCCTCATTACTTTATCACTAACTCATTAATATCATCCAATTTTCATCCCGCATCGCAATCCTCTTCATTGATCTGAATAACATAACTCCACACGTAACAGCCTCATTACTTTATAACTGACTCATTAATCATTGATATGAATAACATAACTCCACACATAACAGCCTCATTACTTTATAACTAACTCATTAATATCATCCAAGTTTCATCCCGCATCGCAATCCTCTTCATTGATCTGAATAACATAACTCCACACGTAACAGCCTCATTACTTTATAACTGACTCATTAATCATTGATATGAATAACATAACTCCACACATAACAGCCTCATTACTTTATAACTAACTCATTAATATCATCCAAGTTTCATCCCGCATCGCAATCCTCTTCATTGATCTGAATAACTTAACTCCACACGTAACAGGCTCATTACTTTACAACTGACTCATTAATCATTGATATGAATAACATAACTCCACACATAACAGCCTCATTACTTTATAACTAACTCATTAATATCATCCAAGATTCATCCCGCATCGCATTCCTCTTCATTGATCTGAATAACTTAACTCCACACGTAACAGCCTCATTACTTTATAACTGACTCATTAATCATTGATATGAATAACATATCTCCACACATAACAGCCTCATTACTTTATAACTAACTCATTAATATCATCCAAGTTTCATCCCGCATCGCAATCCTCTTCATTGATCTGAATAACATAACTCCACACGTAACAGCCTCATTACTTTATAACTGACTCATTAATCATTGATATGAATAACATAACTCCACACATAACAGCCTCATTACTTTATAACTCGCTCATTAATATCATCCAAGTTTCATCCCGCATCGCAATCCTCTTCATTGATCTGAATAACATAACTCCACACGTAACAGCCTCATTACTTTATAACTGACTCATTAATCATTGATATGAATAACATAACTCCACACATAACAGCCTCATTACTTTATAACTAACTCATTAATATCATCCAAGTTTCATCCCGCATCGCAATCCTCTTCATTGATCTGAATAACATAACTCCACACGTAACAGTCTCATTACTTTATAACTGACTCATTAATCACTGATATGAATAACATAACTCCACACATAACAGCCTCATTACTTTATAACTAACTCATTAATATCATCCAAGTTTCATCCCGCATCGCAATCAAATATTATATCAATTTGAAACTTGAAAATGCCCAGGTTTGTTTTTGTAAAACCATTTGAAAGAAAATGTAATCATTACCAATCATAGGAAATTTCAATTATAAAACCCTTGGCTGAATTTTCTATACTTTTCAGAAAAACCTTGCTGTCTTGAAAAATCTGTATAAAATCGAATTTAGGTGCGATAAAAAATATTCCAAGCTTCTGTAAAACTAGACATCTGGGGCATCGCGTACATATAAGTTATGCGCGATTCGGAGGTGCATAGCCCCACGGAACAGGACACGTAAAACGCTTGTGAATCCTGTCCGTTTTCTGGAAAACAGTCTGTATGGCGAAGCTTACAAAATTCCGTACATATCTCGTATAAAAATGAAACCTGCACAGTTTGAAAGTACATTCCCAGGGCTTCGCGTGCATATAAAATAATAGTAAATCGGAGTTCGTTTGCCGCTTGAAACCTGACACGTAAAGTGATCGTAAAACTGGTAAAATTTCAGCACTTAGTTAAACGTTAAAATTATTTACTAAAGGTCTACTCCTTACTTAAAATTAATGGCATACTTTTAGATGAGTACTCATATAATTCTAAATAACACTATGCTTCCTATATGTTATAATTACATTATTCCTAAAATTTCACATGCATAGAATAAGTACTTAACTTCCAAGGTACTACCAATAACTCCTTAATTTAAAATTTGAATTCCGTCCTAGAGCAAACATATATATATATATATATAATCCGCATATACGTATTCTACCCTATTGCTAATTGAAATTTTAATTAGGTTCTTAGTGTAACGCCCTCCCTAGTATGCATCCAAGAGAGTCGTTTGCTAAGCGGAATTAGAGTCGTTAACGTCACATGAGCTAACAAAGCAGTATACAAATCCGTAAGGTATATCAATAGTTCTTATAACTTCTGTTTGGACGATAAAAATATTTCAAGTGATTTAGAAAGAGCACGTTTGGGGCTTCGCGTGCATATAAAATAATAGTAAATCCGAGTTCGTTTGCTCATAAAAACACCACCCGTAAGGTGCACTGTAAAAATTTCAGCACTTAAATTCTTTTCGCAAACATTTTCCAAAATAGCCGCTGTTCATAAGAGTTCAAGCTAACATAGAGATGATAAAGACTACAGTCATCCAAGAGTACCAAAACATTAATCATTACAGTCATCCAATTAAACAAACAGCAACAGAGATAATCCACGCATCAGCAAGCAACAGCAAAACATCACTCCTTCAATTGCTTTTACGTCCTCCTGCCATTTTGGAAAAATAGCAGCCCCGAAGGGGTGAGAATAATCCCAGTAGTGTGGCAACAAAACCAGTAATATAACAGTATTAACTAGGCACAAAATCATAAACAGTCACTTCAACATATCCTTGTTCCTTTTCCTTTTTACTTTTCATCATATTCATATATTGCGTATATAACGCCTTTCCTTTGCGCTTTTAGCACCGTCGTGCGCGCACTTCACAGTGGAATCAAATATCCCTTGGCACCTGAGCTCCATATGGATTCCAACTGTGGGCCTATGCGGACTGATGCCAAGTGTCCCATACCCCGGTACCTTGGGGATGCCTATATGATGCTTGCTCAAAACACATGTTCCTGTACATAACTATTCTAAAAAGCAAGACCTATATGCTCTTGGTACATGCATGCCATGCTATGCTTTCACACACAAAACGTACAAAAATGCGGTATGATGCAAGGTGCATGCTTATATACCTTTCATATGCGTTATGCTGCCACATAACGTCTTTACCTCATAATCATATAGCCATCACGGCACATTTTTGGCAGTTTCCTTTCATCATAATGGAACATAATATTTTTACGGCATATGGAGCATCATGTCACAATTTTATACCAGTAGTCAATAGTCACATTAGGCAATATCGCCTGACACTTACCTTTGCGTGCCTTAAATATTACCAAACAGCAGCGAAGTATTTCACTTCTTAAGCGCACCTAAATCAATTACAACCAATCATTTATAGTGGCTATTTACAGCAGAAACAGTGAGCATACAGCAGCAAAACAGTGAGCATACAGCAGTGTTTTACAGTGGAAAACAGTGATCATACAGCAGTGTTTACAGCAGCAAAACAGTGAGCATACAGCAGCGTTTTTACAGCAGAAAACAGTGACGTTTGTGCTTAAAACAGTGAGCAGAAACAGTGAGTTGTTCTTTAAAACAGTGAACAGAAAACAGTGGTATTTTCCTTAAAAACAGTGGACAGAAATAGTGACGTTTTACAGCAGGAAAACAGTAAACATACAGCAGAAACAGTGAACGTTTTAAAACAGAAACAGTGACGTTTTACAGCAGAAAAACAGTAGCACCTTACAGCAGAAACAGTGACCATTTTAAAACAGAAACAGTGGCACTTTGGACTTCAAAACAGTGGCATAAATCTTGGTTTTTGGGCATTGAAACAGTGGCATATTATGGTCCAAAACAGTGGCATTTTATGCATAAAACAGTGGCATATTATGGGCTAAAACAGTGGCATTTTATGCATAAAACAGTGGCATATGATGACTAAAACAGTGGCATTTTATGCATAAAACAGTGGCATATGATGACTAAAACAGTGAGTATTTTATGCATAAAACAGTGGCATATGATGGCTAAAACAGTGAGTATTTTATGCATAAAACAGTGGCATATGATGGCTAAAATAGTGAGTGTTTTTATGCATCAAAACAGTGGCATGAAGAGGGATTTTTGAACATCAAGACAGTGGCATAAATGTGCAGAAACAGTGGCATATAATGTGCAGAAACAGTGGCATACATGTGCAGAAACAGTGGCATATAATGTGCAGAAACAGTGGCATATAATGTGCAGAAACAGTGGCATATAATGTGCAGAAACAGTGGCATATAATGTGCAGAAACAGTGGCATATAATGTGCAGAAACAGTGGCATATATGTGCAGAAACAGTGGCATATAAGGTGATTTTGAGGAACCGAAACAGTGGACATTTCATCTTCAAAACAGTGGCACATTCATAGAGAAACAGTGGCATTTGCATACAGAACAGTGGCATATATATCCTTCCAAATAGTGGCATATTCATACAAAACAGTGGCATATATCTTAAGCATGACCATGAGACTTTTATGCACACAAATCATCATGAATTAGCTCCACCCTTCTACTTCTATCATGCTCATACTTGAATCCAAAACCACACATAATCAAGGAGACATTCAAGCACACATACATGGTTATACAATGAAAGTGTTCTAAGCTCAAGGCTTACCTCTTGTAGCACACCCTTCAAGGTCAAGAATCACACACCACCTCCTAGCTTTACAACACAACAAGTCCACACTTCCTAGGAGAAGATCTATGCGCAATCAAGGATGAGGAGGAGCAACTTGGACAGCTACCAAAAGGTGAGGAATCAAGACTGAACAGTGAGGTGAAAGTGAGGAGGAAAACTTACACTTGCTTGGGACAAAGGCTACGGTTTGATGGTGAGGGAAGGAGGGAGTTGGCTTGGTCTTTCTTCCTCCTAAGGTTCTTGCAATGTTCAGCTAGAGTGTGAGGGAGAGGGGAAAGGAGTTGGCTGCACAAGTGAATGGGGACAGCCCCCTCTTGTGCGCACAAATAAAGGGAAGTGAGGAGAGGTTGTCATGATGATGCATCATGAAAATTCTGGTTTCTTGCAAGAGTGGGACTGCACACAAGGTTGCTTCTAAAGTACTCTATGCACATGCAAGGAGGTGAGGGAAAGGTTCAGATCTGAATGAGTGCAAACAAGTCAGAATTTACTTGCACAAACAGCCAAACCATGCGCATAGGGTGGAGTGGAAGAGGTGCATCATGAGCACATGTAAGAGGTTCACTAAGTCAACAAGCAATACAACTAGGTGGCAGCCCAAAAATCTGCATTGATGCAGTCCTTGTGCGCAATAATGAGGGAGGTGCAGCCCAAAAATCTTCTTTGGTTGCATGTGGAAGAAAGGGGGAGATTTGGCTCATGATGGACTGCCTAAAGCATGCAAAAATCTGCACAATTCAGCCTCATGATGGAAGGTGTAAGGTGGTTCACTTGGTCAACACTCAAGTCAGATTTGTGTCATAAAAAAAATCTGCACCAAGACTCCTCCATGTGCGCCTAAATGGGGAAGTATGCAGCCTAAAATCATGCTAAAGTGCACATGTGTCTTTCATGCAATAAAATTGAATCCAAGAGGTGCAAAAGCAAGGTGAAGTGGCGGTCAAACAAGAGTGAATTTGGCAGATTTTTTCTAAGTATTTTCCACCTTCTTGTGCGCATGAATGAGAAGGAAATACATCTAGCCAAGTGGTTGTTCCTTGATACACAAGACTCCCTAGTTGGACAAGGCTTAGGGGAGATAAGGGTGGACACAACCTTGGGCTGAACTATCTTGATCCAAAAGCCATCCTTGGGCCATTGGCCACACACACAAAGAATCCAATCACACAAGTCCAAAGGTGACAAGTCCACACACACACACTAGCCCACTTCCAAAGTCCAATAAACACTAAGGCCTTCTAACCCACACTCACATTACTCATATGATTAAATTCACATGTCTACATATTTATCCTCCTATGATTTAATTTAATTAATTACCTTAGTCTTATCCAAGGATAAAGGTCAAACAATTCGCAAGCCATCAACCTACACCATCAATCCGAAATCTACACATACATCTATAACATATAGTACTTATGTATATTACTAATTATGCGGGATGTTACAGCAATCCTCTTCATTGATCTGAATAACTTAACTCCACACGTAACAGCCTCATTACTTTATAACTGACTCATTAATCATTGATATGAATAACATAACTCCACACATAACAGCCTCATTACTTTATAACTAACTCATTAATATCATCCAAGTTTCATCCCGCATCGCAATCCTCTTCATTGATCTGAATAACATAACTCCACACGTAACAGCCTCATTACTTTATAACTGACTCATTAATCATTGATATGAATAACATAACTCCATACATAACAGCCTCATTACTTTATAACTAACTCATTAATATCATCCAAGTTTCATCCCGCATAGCAATCCTCTTCATTGATCTGAATAACATAACTCCACACGTAACAGCCTCATTACTTTATAACTGACTCATTAATCATTGATATGAATAACATAACTCCACACATAACAGCCTCATTACTTTATAACTAACTCATTAATATCATCCAAGTTTCATCCCGCATCGCAATCCTCTTCATTGATCTGAATAACATAACTCCACACGTAACAGCCTCATTACTTTATAACTGACTCATTAATCATTGATATGAATAACATAACTCCACACATAACAGCCTCATTACTTTATAACTAACTCATTAATATCATCCAAGTTTCATCCCGCATCGCAATCCTCTTCATTGATCTGAATAACTTAACTCCACACGTAACAGGCTCATTACTTTATAACTGACTCATTAATCATTGATATGAATAACATAACTCCACACATAACAGCCTCATTACTTTATAACTAACTCATTAATATCATCCAAGTTTCATCCCGCATCGCAATCCTCTTCATTGATCTGAATAACATAACTCCACACGTAACAGCCTCATTACTTTATAACTGACTCATTAATCATTGATATGAATAACATAACTCCACACATAACAGCCTCATTACTTTATAACTAACTCATTAATATCATCCAAGTTTCATCCCGCATCGCAATCCTCTTCATTGATCTGAATAACTTAACTCCACACGTAACAGCCTCATTACTTTATAACTGACTCATTAATCATTGATATGAATAACATAACTCCACACATAACAGCCTCATTACTTTATAACTCACTCATTAATATCATTCAAGTTTCATCCCGCATCGCAATCCTCTTCATTGATCTGAATAACATAACTCCACACGTAACAGCCTCATTACTTTATAACTGACTCATTAATCATTGATATGAATAACATAACTCCACACATAACAGCCTCATTACTTTATAACTAACTCATTAATATCATCCAAGTTTCATCCCGCATCGCAATCCTCTTCATTGATCTGAATAACTTAACTCCACACGTAACAGCCTCATTACTTTATAACTGACTCATTAATCATTGATATGAATAACATAACTCCACACATAACAGCCTCATTACTTTATAACTAACTCATTAATATCATCCAAGTTTCATCCCGCATCGCAATCCTCTTCATTGATCTGAATAACATAACTCCACACGTAACAGCCTCATTACTTTATAACTGACTCATTAATCATTGATATGAATAACATAACTCCACACATAACAGCCTCATTACTTTATAACTAACTCATTAATATCATCCAAGTTTCATCCCGCATCGCAATCCTCTTCATTGATCTGAATAACTTAACTCCACACGTAACAGCCTCATTACTTTATAACTGACTCATTAATCATTGATATGAATAACATAACTCCACACATAACAGCCTCATTACTTTATAACTAACTCATTAATATCATCCAAGTTTCATCCCGCATCGCAATCCTCTTCATTGATCTGAATAACATAACTCCACACGTAACAGCCTCATTACTTTATAACTGACTCATTAATCATTGATATGAATAACATAACTCCACACATAACAGCCTCATTACTTTATAACTAACTCATTAATATCATCCAAGTTTCATCCCGCATCGCAATCCTCTTCATTGATCTGAATAACATAACTCCACACGTAACAGCCTCATTACTTTATAACTGACTCATTAATCATTGATATGAATAACATAACTCCACACATAACAGCCTCATTACTTTATAACTAACTCATTAATATCATCCAAGTTTCATCCCGCATCGCAATCCTCTTCATTGATCTGAATAACATAACTCCACACGTAACAGCCTCATTACTTTATAACTGACTCATTAATCATTGATATGAATAACATAACTCCACACATAACAGCCTCATTACTTTATAACTAACTCATTAATATCATCCAAGTTTCATCCCGCATCGCAATCCTCTTCATTGATCTGAATAACATAACTCCACACGTAACAGCCTCATTACTTTATAACTGACTCATTAATCATTGATATGAATAACATAACTCCACACATAACAGCCTCATTACTTTATAACTAACTCATTAATATCATCCAAGTTTCATCCCGCATCGCAATCCTCTTCATTGATCTGAATAACATAACTCCACACGTAACAGCCTCATTACTTTATAACTGACTCATTAATCATTGATATGAATAACATAACTCCACACATAACAGCCTCATTACTTTATAACTAACTCATTAATATCATCCAAGTTTCATCCCGCATCGCAATCCTCTTCATTGATCTGAATAACATAACTCCACACGTAACAGCCTCATTACTTTATAACTGACTCATTAATCATTGATATGAATAACATAACTCCACACATAACAGCCTCATTACTTTATAACTAACTCATTAATATCATCCAAGTTTCATCCCGCATCGCAATCCTCTTCATTGATCTGAATAACATAACTCCACACGTAACAGCCTCATTACTTTATAACTGACTCATTAATCATTGATATGAATAACATAACTCCACACATAACAGCCTCATTACTTTATAACTAACTCATTAATATCATCCAAGTTTCATCCCGCATCGCAATCCTCTTCATTGATCTGAATAACATAACTCCACACGTAACAGCCTCATTACTTTATAACTGACTCATTAATCATTGATATGAATAACATAACTCCACACATAACAGCCTCATTACTTTATAACTAACTCATTAATATCATCCAAGTTTCATCCCGCATCGCAATCCTCTTCATTGATCTGAATAACTTAACTCCACACGTAACAGCCTCATTACTTTATAACTGACTCATTAATCATTGATATGAATAACATAACTCCACACATAACAGCCTCATTACTTTATAACTAACTCATTAATATCATCCAAGTTTCATCCCGCATCGCAATCCTCTTCATTGATCTGAATAACATAACTCCACACGTAACAGCCTCATTACTTTATAACTGACTCATTAATCATTGATATGAATAACATAACTCCACACATAACAGCCTCATTACTTTATAACTAACTCATTAATATCATCCAAGTTTCATCCCGCATCGCAATCCTCTTCATTGATCTGAATAACTAACTCCACACGTAACAGCCTCATTACTTTATAACTGACTCATTAATCATTGATATGAATAACATAACTCCACACATAACAGCCTCATTACTTTATAACTAACTCATTAATATCATCCAAGTTTCATCCCGCATCGCAATCCTCTTCATTGATCTGAATAACATAACTCCACACGTAACAGCCTCATTACTTTATAACTGACTCATTAATCATTGATATGAATAACATAACTCCACACATAACAGCCTCATTACTTTATAACTAACTCATTAATATCATCCAAGTTTCATCCCGCATCGCAATCCTCTTCATTGATCTGAATAACATAACTCCACACGTAACAGCCTCATTACTTTATAACTGACTCATTAATCATTGATATGAATAACATAACTCCACACATAACAGCCTCATTACTTTATAACTAACTCATTAATATCATCCAAGTTTCATCCCGCATCGCAATCCTCTTCATTGATCTGAATAACATAACTCCACACGTAACAGCCTCATTACTTTATAACTGACTCATTAATCATTGATATGAATAACATAACTCCACACATAACAGCCTCATTACTTTATAACTAACTCATTAATATCATCCAAGTTTCATCCCGCATCGCAATCCTCTTCATTGATCTGAATAACATAACTCCACACGTAACAGCCTCATTACTTTATAACTGACTCATTAATCATTGATATGAATAACATAACTCCACACATAACAGCCTCATTACTTTATAACTAACTCATTAATATCATCCAAGTTTCATCCCGCATCGCAATCCTCTTCATTGATCTGAATAACATAACTCCACACGTAACAGCCTCATTACTTTATAACTGACTCATTAATCATTGATATGAATAACATAACTCCACACATAACAGCCTCATTACTTTATAACTAACTCATTAATATCATCCAAGTTTCATCCCGCATCGCAATCCTCTTCATTGATCTGAATAACATAACTCCACACGTAACAGCCTCATTACTTTATAACTGACTCATTAATCATTGATATGAATAACATAACTCCACACATAACAGCCTCATTACTTTATAACTAACTCATTAATATCATCCAAGTTTCATCCCGCATCGCAATCCTCTTCATTGATCTGAATAACATAACTCCACACGTAACAGCCTCATTACTTTATAACTGACTCATTAATCATTGATATGAATAACATAACTCCACACATAACAGCCTCATTACTTTATAACTAACTCATTAATATCATCCAAGTTTCATCCCGCATCGCAATCCTCTTCATTGATCTGAATAACATAACTCCACACGTAACAGCCTCATTACTTTATAACTGACTCATTAATCATTGATATGAATAACATAACTCCACACATAACAGCCTCATTACTTTATAACTAACTCATTAATATCATCCAAGTTTCATCCCGCATCGCAATCCTCTTCATTGATCTGAATAACATAACTCCACACGTAACAGCCTCATTACTTTATAACTGACTCATTAATCATTGATATGAATAACATAACTCCACACATAACAGCCTCATTACTTTATAACTAACTCATTAATATCATCCAAGTTTCATCCCGCATCGCAATCCTCTTCATTGATCTGAATAACATAACTCCACACGTAACAGCCTCATTACTTTATAACTGACTCATTAATCATTGATATGAATAACATAACTCCACACATAACAGCCTCATTACTTTATAACTAACTCATTAATATCATCCAAGTTTCATCCCGCATCGCAATCCTCTTCATTGATCTGAATAACATAACTCCACACGTAACAGCCTCATTACTTTATAACTGACTCATTAATCATTGATATGAATAACATAACTCCACACATAACAGCCTCATTACTTTATAACTAACTCATTAATATCATCCAAGTTTCATCCCGCATCGCAATCCTCTTCATTGATCTGAATAACATAACTCCACACGTAACAGCCTCATTACTTTATAACTGACTCATTAATCATTGATATGAATAACATAACTCCACACATAACAGCCTCATTACTTTATAACTAACTCATTAATATCATCCAAGTTTCATCCCGCATCGCAATCCTCTTCATTGATCTGAATAACATAACTCCACACGTAACAGCCTCATTACTTTATAACTGACTCATTAATCATTGATATGAATAACATAACTCCACACATAACAGCCTCATTACTTTATAACTAACTCATTAATATCATCCAAGTTTCATCCCGCATCGCAATCCTCTTCATTGATCTGAATAACTTAACTCCACACGTAACAGCCTCATTACTTTATAACTGACTCATTAATCATTGATATGAATAACATAACTCCACACATAACAGCCTCATTACTTTATAACTAACTCATTAATATCATCCAAGTTTCATCCCGCATCGCAATCCTCTTCATTGATCTGAATAACATAACTCCACACGTAACAGCCTCATTACTTTATAACTGACTCATTAATCATTGATATGAATAACATAACTCCACACATAACAGCCTCATTACTTTATAACTAACTCATTAATATCATCCAAGTTTCATCCCGCATCGCAATCCTCTTCATTGATCTGAATAACTTAACTCCACACGTAACAGCCTCATTACTTTATAACTGACTCATTAATCATTGATATGAATAACATAACTCCACACATAACAGCCTCATTACTTTATAACTAACTCATTAATATCATCCAA
>JAVKPL010005148.1:0-24241 GCA_032173675.1 Gastrolobium villosum | reverse complement strand
TCTGCAGGCATGCACTTAAATCCCACATTGGTTGTATGGGCAACTTAATGTGGGGTTTATAGCTTCAGTACTCCCATCCTTTGAGTCTAACTTTCTGGGCCTTATCCCTCCCTGTTTGATTGATATAGCATATGACTTTCTTTATTGCAATATAAATGTTCTTGCACCATATTTGGTAAAGAAAATGTTTGGCTGTACGCCGTTGCATGGTCAAATTTTAGTTTTTTTTAGTTTTCAATAATTCCGTTTTGATGGTACTTTGTGGTGTCTATCTATTTCTTCTTGAACTTTCTGAGGTCTATTTTGTCTGATTTAGGATGATAAATTAATTTATTTTTCAGTAGTTTGGTGCTTTATTAGGTACTTACTTTAGGAATTGGTTGCACATGATTCTAATCAAATTATTCATGTAGCACGCTTGTCTGGGAGCAAATTTGATGCAATTGAAGAATTGGATACTGAAGATAAAGGAATCATGGCAACCCAGTTGAATCGAATCAAGCGGTGGTTTCTGTCACACTCTCAACATTTGAATTTTCTTAGCATTATGGCACTTGCTTCGGTTAGTATCGACTTTCTTCATTAATAGCATGACCTTTGTTTCTTCATTAAATAGAATTGACAGTTTCTTTTGTAAATAAAGTTCCTGATGTATTTCTATGATGTTTATAATATAATAGGTCTTTCTCTTTTAGCAACATTCAGAGTTGGGTTGTTAGTCCTGACTCCACCTTGTAACAGCTCATTCTTCTGTACAATTACTTTTTGGTCCCAAATTTGTCATCCAATCACATCAATGATTTTGTTTTTGCTTTTGAGATTATTCGGAGAATGGAGGTTCCACAATAGTGATTGTCACTTCCATTGGGTTGACAGTGACTGTCACTTTTAGGCATATACAAGTGGGATTTTCTTTTGACCTTTCTTTCAGTGGGATAAGCTTGACAGGATAACGTATTCTAATTAATGAAAATGTTTACTCAATTTGTACTATTTTACTGTTATGTTTTCTCTATTTTGGTTCTGCGGATTATAGTTGTCAATACTGTATCTTATGCTGATTATGTTTGATGCTTTCTTAATCCACGGCTGTAAAAGAAATTTAATGAGTAATATCTGAATTATTATTCATCAGGGTGCTATAGTCTCTTTTTATTTTTATTTTTATTTTTATTATGCCAGTGTTTTTATATTCAATATAAAACTTGAGATTGAGAAAATAAAGTGGTTATTCCTTAGTTCGAGGTGCACCGTTACCAAATAGCATTTATTAACTAAAACAATAGCATTTGATATAGGTTTTATTAATTTCATGTTAAAGGAGATAAGTTATCTCATATCATTGAAATAAATTTGTGGGCTCCACCACCTGAAAAAAAAAAAGAAAAAAAGAAAAAAAAAAAAGGTGACACAGTTATCGAAGGGTGTGTGGGAGAGAAAGTTATCACATATAGCATAAGAGTAGTTTTTCCCTTTGTTATATATGCTTCATGAACATTCAACCTGCCATTAACTGAATGGATATTTCAGGTGCCAAATCCTCTATTTGACCTTGCTGGTATTATGTGTGGACAATTTGGGATTCCATTTTGGAAATTCTTTCTTGCAACTTTGATTGGAAAGGCAATTATTAAAGCTCACATACAGGTTTGTATAAGTTTGGATTCATCTTCTTCCCTTATGTACTAATTTGGCCTTTTTGAAGCCTTTGCTTTGCTTTAGACTTAGCTTGCTAACTACAATAAAATGTTAAAGCATTTAAGCATTAGCATTTTATACATGACCTTGTGGAAAGAAGAGGGAGGGAAGGCAACTAGTGATTTATCCTTGTGGAGTCACACTACCATATACGGAACCCCCGAAGTTGGTATCCCGTGAATGTTCATATAAAAGAATGTTAAATATTAAATTTAGCATAGAGATAAAAAGGGAATGTGGAAGAATTGAAAAGAAATAGTCAAGATTATCTAATGTGTAAGATTAGCTGTTCTCACATTCTCACTTGATACACTCTATACAATGTACTTTGTGCAGACGGTATTTATCATCTCAGTTTGCAATAATCAGCTTCTTAATTGGATAGAGAATGAATTTGTCTGGGTTCTCAGCCATATACCTGGTTTTGCTTCTATCTTGCCTAGTGTGATTGAAACTCTCCATGCAGCTAAAGATAAGTATCTGAAAGCACCCGATCCAGTATCCCCAATTATCCAGGTAACCATTAACTCCAATGTAACGTGATGTTTCTTATTTGATTTGAATGTTGAATTGCTCATGTTGAATAACAGCCTCAGATTCTTGTTCTAATATTTGCTTTTTTTCTTTATCTTTTTCTAAAATTATTTCATCTATTGTGTCTTCAGAGGAAAAAATGGGATTTCTCACTTGCTACAGTGTGGAACACTGTTGTGTGGCTTATGCTTATAAACTTCTTTGTCAAGATAGTGAATGCAACTGCTCAAAGGTATTTGAAGAAACGGCAGGAGAATGAGCTAGCTGCATCAACCAACACGTCTCCATCAACAGATTAGACGTGCAATAAAATGCTTATGTTCTGCTTGTATTGCTATTTTTTTTTGGGTTCCTCTTGCAAGCAGAAATGTTGAAATTTGAATTGTAGCTCTTCCTATTTCCTAAAGGCCCCTTGAAAGTACTTAATCGAACCAGAATCAGACACATCTTATTAGGATCTTCTATAGTAATGAATATACACAGTTTGTGACTTTCATCTTAGGCAACCATTGTTTGGGATGGCTTTTAGACTTTAACCACTTATTTGCTACTTACTATGGAATTATTGGAATCCTACTATTCTTTTGGAATGGCAAAACAAATTACTGCTTTGTTTATCTGCGTATCAAACAACACATTGCTCTCATATAAAACGCTGTCAATTGGCCTTAGCCATCATATTTTTCAAATGTTAGTTGCCCCTCGGTAGAGATTGTGGATTGAGATTTCCTCTTTTTCCAACTATGTGCTAAAGATATTTCAATTCATCTAAATTAATTTGAAGCTTATAATGAATAAAGGGAAAGGGAGGGAGAGTAGGGTTGGCAAAATGCGTCAACCCGATCCAACTCGCGTTCAACCTGAAAAAAATGAGTCGGGTTAGGATTTGCTCGAAAAATAATAGAGACAAAAAACTCAATTCAACCCGACCCGAACCGGGTTAGAGTTGTCTTGCGGGTTGGCTCGAAAAAATGGGGAAAAAAAAAACCATTGATACTGTAACTTCTAAACTTTTTTCCTAAATTATTAATTCATTCAATACAAAGACATTATACAGATAAATCATAGAAAATTCCTTTTGCATTTGGACTTAGCAGTTGGCACCACATTCACACTGTCACATATACTATAAAAAAGGTCCTTAATGCACGATTTTGGACTTATTGACAGTTGCACGGTATTTTCATTTGAGTCTTCGGAATTGAGATTTTAGATTTTAACTTTCCACTTTACCTTCATTAATTTTTATACTTTTGTATTAAAAAAAAAAAAAACATAACCCGCGAACCAACCCATTTGACCTGTGGGTTGGCTCGGTTTTTTCCGAACTGAAACGTGACTTAAGTTACTAACTCATTTTCGCTAACCCAATCTGACTGATTTTAGCTGGGTTACAAGCCAACCCGATTAGTTGACTCATTTTTACCGAGCCTAAGCCCTTAGGTAGAGAGAGAGAAGCAAGAAAAAAAAAAGGAAAAACTTGTAGCTTACTTCATTCTTTATTACAATGAAAACGATGTGAGGCATGTGAATTAAATTGAAAATTGGAAACTTGCAAACTTGGCAAAGCCATGTAGCTGATAAGAACGTAGAGAAAGATACAATAATTATTTTTAGTACTTTATTTTTACCCTTTTTGACTCCCATAATGATAGAATTAACGCGCCAACGCCTCTCACTCTGTTCCCTTTTTCATCTTCTTCTATTCTTTTCTTATTGAGATTCTGTGTTCCCATTTTAATTGTTTCACACTTCATTTTGCAAGAAATCGGTGCTGCTGAAATCCTTTACATTAATATTTGCAAAATTTGAGCTTCCATGTTACTTTGTTTTTTTCCTTTCCTTTTTAATTTCTTTTGTCTTAGATAGTTTTGATCTACGTAATCTTTTAGATTTCAAGCTATACATCTTTTTCATTGATACACAGAGAGAAAAAAGTGGGTTATGCTGGATTTTGACCCTTAAAAATTAAATGTAAATTACTTTAGAAACTAAGTTGAGACTTTTACATCACGTGGTCGCTTATCTATGCAGGGTTTATATGATTTGATATTTAGGTAATAAATTGAATTTATTGGAGTTTCATTATTATTTTTTAGATAATTATACAAGTTCCCTCCTTTTTCTCTAAAATAATTATTATTAGGTAGCTCGCAAGATTTCTTGTGCATATTATATACTCTTTGAACTCTCTTTTTGGCGTTTTGTGTCTCCTGAATAATAGGATAGTTGTTATTTGTTATTAACAACAATAATATTGATGATGATTGAATGGATAATGAAGTCCCCTCCCAGTAAAAGTTGATGTTAGTGTCTAATGTGGACTATGAGAGCATCAGATATTATATTAATGTTCATTATGATAATCATAATAATCCAACTAACTGCTTAATGATATAATTTAAATATTGGTAATATAAAATTATTCTCCACGACTATATAATGGGAAGCAGTCCAAGTCAGCAAAGCATATCGAAATTTGTGTCCATGTGATTCAGATAATGGTTAGGTGGACGCTATTATAATAATTAGAAAACAGTAAATTAATGTTAACAGTAGTCCTACCCTTTGGTTTTATGTGTAATTTAATTGCCTTGTACCTTCTAGAATATAAGTATCCGGAAAAAAAATATTATCTTTATTCACTCGAAAGATTTTGAAACTTCGTGATGACTGTGTTCAATTTTTGACAAAGGCTAATTATTAAAGCAACCTTTAAGGCCCTCCATTGGTGCTCTCATTAAAAAATGCACAATATCTCGCACAAATTATGTAAGAGGGGCTTTAACTAAATAGTTTTTGAAGTAAAGGGCCGCGTGTTCAGGTCCTACTTGCATTATTATTAAAGGATTTTATAAGAGTTATGTTATAGAAAAAATAATTGTATAATGTTATAGAGATTCATTTTGCGTGCCAGAATTTTTTTTTTACTGCAGACCCCACAAAATGTTGTGTGTGTGTAGGAAAGTTTTTCTGGTCATGTTAAATGATAGATGATAAATCCATTATTAAAATAACATTTTTGAGAACCAGTTATAAGTGGCAAGATCCATGATCTATCGTTTGTCCACAGCAACTATATAGAATAATGTTTCTTTTAAGGCATATAATATACATTCGTATCTTATTTGCGGTTAATATATTAGTAAGGTGGCAAGTAACCTAGCAGTTTATTTTATTTATTTATTTTCGGAGGAGGGGCTTTTTATCATACAATAGTTTTTATTTTTAATCTATTTACCAAAACGGTTTGCATGAAAAATTACTTAACTCTTTGCGATGATGTTTAGCATGTGTCAAAATAGTCTCATTTTTTTTCCGTCCCCCTAAAAACGCAAGTTCACGTGATCGTTAAGAAATATTTCATCAAAATCAGTAATAAAAATTGAAGTTTTCACAAAAATAAAAATAAAAATTGAAGAAGTGTGTCACGTGATAATATCTAGGAATAGTGACCAAAGTGTCTTCTTTTGACAAAAATTTTATCCAAATGTCACGCGAACAATATTTTTTATCAGACTGCCACGTGCTACGACTGGTAGCAAATTACGTCCCCCAATGATTTCATGACACATGTGGCCATATTGCAGACTAAATTCGCTATCACTGGTAGCGAATTATGGGAAATATTTTCTATGCTCCAGGACCACCCAATAATTCGGTGCTCCCTCTCACAACATCAATATTTTTTTCCCTTTTTATCCTATTATTTATTCTCTTTTCCGATTTTACCCTTCAATTTACACTAAGGGACCACCAAAAGAACGGCGGTCCCTGACCACAATAAATAATCTCCGGATTATGACACGTCAACCTTTTCTGATAAAATGTGTCACGTGTCACAAAATCATTGGCGAACGTAATTCGCTACCAACCGTAGCGAATTACACCACGTGGCAGTTTGGTAAAAAGTATTGTTTACGTGGCATTTGGATGAATTTTATGCCAAAAAGAGGCATTTTGGTCACTGTTCCTAATATCTAGGGGTGTAAATATGTTAGAATAAGCTAGGTTTTAGCTTAAATAGGTCAGACTTGTGTAAAAATTATTGGGTCTGCCATGATTTGTTAGCTGTGTAGCGTCAAATTACAAGTCTGGTCTGACCTATATTTAAAAATTAAAAGCTTTGGCCTAAACCTGTTAGTCTATTAAACATTCAACAATTAAAAAAAAAACTAAAATAATATTACTTTATTATTCAAGATTATTAAAATAATAATTTATTTTAATTTATTTAAAATAGATAATATGATATAAGTCTGCCTATAGACTTATGTACCTTACATTACGGGTGTAAATAGGTTAGGTTAGGCTTTGGCTTAAACAGGTCATGCCTATATAAAAATATTGGGTATGACCTGACCTATTAACCTGTGTAAGCCCCAAATTACAAGTATGACCTGATTTGTATTTAAAAAATAAAAGTTTTGGCCTAGGCCGGTTAGCATGTTTAAGCCTATTAAATATTTAATAATTAAAAGAATAACTAAAATAATATAATTTTATTATTCAAAATTATTAGAATAATAATTTTATTTATTATATTTTAAATAAATAATATGATATAGGCCGGTTTGTATGCTTATAGGCCCGTATAAAAAACGTATGATCTATTTTCTAAATAGATTTTTTTTTTAAGGCTTAGGCCTGTTCTATTTTACTATTTATAATATGCCAAGCCTAACCTAATATAGGCTAGGTCGTAGGCCAGCCTAACCCATTCACATCCTTACTTTTTTTTTTTTTGATAGATATTCACATCCCTACTTACATGTATAAAAAATACTATGACTTATTATTTAAAATTCTAGGCATGTCCTAATTTATTATTTATAATAAGTCAAGTGTAACTTAATATAAATTAAAGGTAGGTTTCTATTAGACAGACTTACACCCTAATAATACCACATTAAAGTGATACAAGTCTATAGGATCCGCTCAACTTTATGTTGTCAAGTGGCATGCCTCAACGTAGAATTAACCTACATATAATTTAATACCAATATACGTACATTTGACATTAACACAAATAATATAAACAAATAATCATTAATAGTAAAATATTATTCATATATTGTTGTGTTAATATTATATATATTAAATTATAACGAGTTAATGCTGTATTAAGGTGTGATACGTGACGATACCAATGTCACTTTTTTTGGATACTAATATCAATATCATTCCTTTTTTTGAATACGTATCAAGATCACTTTGAGAAGCGCCACGCGAACTCGAACAACACAGCGCTGTTATGTGACACAACTTTATTTATTTATTTATTTTTATTTCTATGACCATGAGCTATGTAGCACCGATACTGACATGGGACATGTGACATGATACTCCGACACGTTAATTCTAAAAAATATTAGATTTCGACATGTTATGATACGTTTTGATATTAAATAATATTTTTAATTCATGTTTTGTATCTTATATTTAATATTTAATAATTTAACAAAAAAATGAATCTAAACTTCTAATATTCATAAATTTTGCAAAGAAACATAAGATATCATAAATATTTATATTAAACTCAATAAAATAGTAATCATAATCTAACGAATCTAATAATTGGAACTAAAAACTCAACGTACTTAACCTTTAAATCTTTTTTTGAATTTCTATAACGCGTGTTGGAGTGTCGAGGAGTGTCAAAGTGTCCGAGAATCTCAGGAAGTGTAGAACACGACACGTCAGGATTTTTAAAGTGTCGGTGCTTCATAGACTATGAGCAGTGGCGGACCCACTTGCGGGCAAATGCCCGCAAGTGCGGTCATAAACTTTTCAGTTTTTTTTTTTTTTTTTTGGTTTACATATTCTTATTTGTCTCTTGATTCAATATATATATTAGGAGTAAATATTCTTTTATGTCCCTACCAAAAAATATGATCCTCATTTTAGTTTTGTCCCTTACAAAAAAAATTAGTCTCAAGATTCCTAAAAAATTTAAAGTGGATCAATTTAGTTAAAATCGTGGTCTCTCACAAATTCAAAAAAGATTTACATTAGTCCCTCAAAAAAACCAAAATAGGTCCACTTTGAATTTCATATGGATCAGGTGACTAATTTTTTTTATAATGAACTAAAGTCGGGACCGAAATTTTTGTTAGGGATTAAAAATGATATTTATTTTTATATTAGATTATGAGTGAGTTTAAGTATTGATTTAAATTTTCTTTAAAAAAAAAATTCGTGGACAGCCACTAAATAATGTGGACATAAATTTTATTTCCTTGGCAGTGACTATGAGACATAATATTTGGAATATAAGAGTGACCGTGATATAAGTCATTGATTTTATTTTAATAACGGCACAAGTCCACATTTTTAATGACGTGAAAAAAACTGACAGTGGTATGACAATGATTTGCGACGAGATAAAAACCACCCAAAGTGATAGATAATAGATAATTTTTTTTTGGGTACAATAATTTTTTATATACGTTACTGTAGTAATTAATTTCCAAAAAAAACCTTATTTAAGTAAAAAAAGCTGGGGAAAGGATGCGAACCTTTTGTATAAGCCAGTTTGCTTCCACGTCCAAAATTGGGTTAAATTATATGGGTTTAGTTTCTCATACGTTATGAGAGATAGATTTATTTTTTACACAAACATAAAAGTATGTGAAACCTACATGGGTCCATATAAGGAGAAGAAAGAAAAAAAGAAAAAATATATCACACATGCTTTTATATGTGTGTAAGAGATAAATTAAAAATAATAAATCCAAATTGTTTATGTGTTTGTTTTTCTAAAGTTACTTCGAATAACTTTATCTAATCTTCACCGAAACAACATTTTGGGGATGAAAATCATAACTACATAATTAAACAAAATTATCTAAAATAATATTATATACTCTTTTTCCCATTGCTTATGCCCCAATACAGAAACATTGAAAGTATCATATGATCAAACCATTCCAAAGTTTTAGTGGACATAAGTACATAACCTAGGCCCATGTGACTCGCCCAGCATTCAAAGATTTTATGTTATAGTTTTTTATTTTTTTTATTTCACACATTAAAACCTGCGGGCTGCAGTGCAGCTTATCTTCAAGTTGAGAAAGTTAAATCATTATTCTATTTAGATAATTTAAATATCGATTCCATGGAGATGCACTACTAGCCTAAAAAGATTTTTCATATTGTCATTGAATCATGTCACGTTATTTGAAAAAAAAAAAATCATTGACACAATAATTATTCCAAAAGTTACAATCTTTTAACGATATGATAATTTATGATTCAATTACAATAAAAATATTTTTAATTACACGATAATATTTCCCTGTGCAATTATATCTTCCTAAAATAGTCTTTTAAATTCATTATTACTTAATAAAAAAAGTATTCAATGAAAAAAATTAAAATATTTAGGATATTAAAAACATAAAATGTACTTAATTTCATAGTAAAAAAAAAGGGGAAAACATTTTCTCATTTGAAAGGAGAAAATATTTCTCATGTTAGTGACTCATAGCAAAAATGGAACCTACAAAATAGTGGAGAGAGAAAAGAATTCAAGGTGGGACTCACTTGTGCTATGAGTCACTACAAAATTATTCTCCCTCAAAAAAATATTATTACATTTACATTTGCCTGTAACAGTTTGTGCAATCGTGCTCAATAACGATTATAGAAGTTATATAAATCAGTCTTTTAAAACTTGGACCAATCATCGACTCGGTCGAGGTACTGAGTCACTGGTTGAACCAAATTTATTGTTCACATATTGAAAAAAATACAAACATATTACTTATATTAAAAATTTACATAAGAAAACTGTCAATGAACTTCACAAAATAAAATGATTATCAATAAGAGCAAATATTATAGATCTCTAAGCTTCTAACTCTAGACCATATCCTAACATTGGATTAAAATTGCAATGTAAGCTAAATGTACCTTTTGTGCCTTGAGATAACACATAAATTAAATCACGATAACAAATGGTAAGCATGAAATATACACTAAGGATAAAGTGTACACTATTGAAATGAGATCATCAGTGTTTATCTTCACTTAACTTCTTGAGATAATTATAAGATGCAAATAAATTATATAAACGAACTTTACTAAATTCAAAATATCTTCTTATTTTTTACCTTACTTTTTAATTATATTTATCACAAAATATGAGTATGATTTAATTCAATAGTTTTCAGCAACCAAAAAAAAAGTTTTACATAAAAAATAGTTGGCCAACCGGTCTAACCCAGGTCAACCGGGTTGCCGAGTCTTGGCCAGGTCAACCAGTTCAAACTGAATTAACTTAGAATCGATTCAAATAATCGTTCGGACCAGGAAACCCATCGAATCACTGAGACTCAGATCGACCCGACCGATTTTTTAAACACAGATATAAACATTACATTTCAATAAAATATGGTAAAATGGGGAAGGAATCCACCCTTTCGGAATATTATATATCAACTATATTTCATGACTTAATTTTACGAGAAAAATAGGCGATTAAATGAAAAATCTAATAACTCACGTTATTATCACCTTCCAATCTAAATTAATGTGAATCAAACTACAAATTTGTTGACATTTTTGAACAATTGTTTATGTAAATATCCACATTTTTTATGGATATTTTGCGTCACCAAAAGTCGCACTTAATTACTCAGTTCAAAAGCGACGGCACTGCCACCGGGACTCGAATTGATGGTGGGTCTCACCACCACCGTAATCTACCGTCGGCACCTGCGCATGTGGTAGGGACCACCATTCAACGTGGGGCGGCGCATCATTCAATATTACTCCTCAGGTCCACTGCACTCTCCTTTCTTTCATTCTCTACATTTAGAACGTTAATTTATTTTTTTAAGATTTGACTATTATTATTTACTTGACTGTCATTATTTTACTAATTTTTCAAAAAAAAATTATAATTGGTAGAATTTAATAGTTTATTCAGTTATCGATACTCAAAAAGAAAAAAGAAAAAACACATCACTTAGGATTATGTTACATCATGGTTAGCCAAGAATGGAGAGTACAGGTGGAAGAAGATGAGGACACGTGTAAAATAAAAGTGGAGAGGATAGCATCTGCGTGGAATTTTTTAGACTGAACCAACTGAGAGTAATGGGTGGGACCCAGCTCTCCGGATTTTGTGGTTGTACCTATTTAAGTGAAAATATTTTTAATATTATAGGAGCATCATATTTTTGATATATCACACGCTAAATGTAGGAAAATAATAATAATTTACCTAATGGTATTTATATTATGGGAAATCATACTCACGAGAGTAGAACTTTTTTCTCCATAAATTTATTTTTCGTACTAATTAATTTTTCTTTTTTTTTAATATAAAATATGGGATCCATATTTAATTTATCTCTATTTTTTTTCTTTCCTATTTTCCTAGAGAAAACATGAACCCTTATATTATTCCTTATGGTTTTATAATAAAGATTATCTTCTTAATAGTATTTAAAATTTTTAACTGAATTAATGAAATGATCAAATTTATTACCATGCTAATACATAACACAACACCGGTTTATGTACAACTGCGTCTCTCCCTAATCTACACAAAAGTGTTTGACACGGTAGATATTCAATCACGGAAATATTTATGGTAGTACGGCTGTACCATTAATCAGCATATCTATCCAATAAAAAAACGAAGAATGACTGTCATACTTACATGGAAAGGAAAAAAAATTTTTATCTAAATATCACTTGTTGAATGACAGATATACCTACTTAGTAGATATACAAAAATGATCTCTTCAACCATATCTTTGACCCAAAATGCACACAATAGTAAAAAATTAATCTGTTATAAAAAAAAAAATCAAAATCATGAAATCAAATAAAAAAACAACGAAAACGTCAAAATATCAGGTAAGATGATTCAAACATACATAAATTTAAAATAAAGAAACAACATTACAAATAGATATAGTAAATATATAGAGCAACTTTTCATAATAACAAAATTTAAGAAAAACAAACCGCAATCCACCAAGTAAAAATTTAGTACTATCATGCCAAGCCATTGTATTTAAAGAAAAATTATGCTTTTAAGAAATAATTGAAACGAAATATGGTTAAATGAGATATTATGGTAAGAGTCAATCATAACATTATAGAGCATTAATATCTCTTTTATCAATGATATATAGTCGACTCTTATGTTGTTTTTGGGTGTATAATTTGATTTGTTAAAATAATAAATGGTAACAGATGCATTATGAAAATAATTGACGGTAATTATTAATTCAATTGATAAAGAATATATTTTTCTTAATTTTGAATTTCAGCTTTAAAATGATTTAAATAAAGAAATTGATATCGGAAGAGTTGTCCTTCTCCCTATATTAATTAGGGGTATGTTATATTTATAAATTTTTGGATTTTATAAGAGTTATGTTGTAGAAAAAGTGATTGTGTTATATTATAGAGATTCGTTTTGCGTGCCAATTTTTTTTTTTTTTTTGCTGTGGGCCCCACAAAATGTTGTGTGTGTAGGAAAATTTTTGTAATCATGTTAAATGATAGATGATAAACCCTAAATTTTTACCTATTATAATATATAGTTGGGGGAATACATACTTACATGTTTGTACTCCGCAAGATACAGTATAGTTTGTAAAAAATTATAAAAAATATATATTTATAATAGCCATGCTCATTAATTAATTAGGTAGTACTCTAACTGAACTAATTGAATTTATAATGAACCGGTTCGAAAAAAAATAATTATATGATTGTTAAAATAATATAAATACTGAAAAACACCACAATTAATCTCTAAATTTTTGTTATTCACCAAAACAAGTTGAAAAATCTTATTCATAACACTAAAAAAGGGAGAAAAACAGGGGGAAAAAAATTAATAACTCATTCACCTTTATTATTTCAGATGTATCTTGCACAAAATAATGAAGTATTAATAAATTTGTTTTATGTTATTAATTGATATGACTACTTTTTTTTTATAGATAATCTAAAGATATATCCTCACCCAAATTCCTCCGGCTATCTACCTTAGCCACTCAGTTGGCAATATTAATATGACTAATTTGGATTTTTTTTTTATGTTAACATTAAGAGTAAAATGTGTATATCTTAAAAGATATAAAGTTATGTCATTTTAAGTGAGAGAAAGAGATAAATCATGTGAAAGGGAGAATGTGAAAAGAAAAATTAAAGACGTAGGTCCCACCTCTTGTAAGAGTGAAAGAATATAAAATATATCATTTAAAATGACATACCTTTTTCTAACATAAATATTGCTATATGTTTCAATATAGTATATGGGTTGCCAACTAATCCAGATTTAAACAGCCACGACAGCACATCATGCATTCTCAATTATTTAGCCTCCACCTATATAAATAACAGGGAGAGAGGGGTCAAAAGAGATGTTGTACCAAACCATGTCATGTGAATGGCTCTCAATCCACGTGGGACCTGGGCTGCAAGTGATCAGAAATTAACAAGGCTCTTCTCGGCCGAGGGCAACCGTATTTGCTGCATGGTTCAGATATTGTACCTCTTCTTGTATTTATTGCCTTCTACTTTGGTGCTTATTGGAGAGGAACTGTGTACAAGCCACTTCAAAGGTATCATCTACTTTTGAATTGTAACACGATTTTGTTTTTGTTTTTGTTTTTTTTTGTTGTGGAAGAGAGGGGGCTGGTGGGGGAGTACATTTTATGGTTGATTTAGGATTTGAAACAATAATCGGATTGAGTTGAATCTCGTTCCAACTGTTCCTTTTTTGTGTGTGAATGAAATGGACCAGTTTATTTGTACGGTTAGAGAGAGACTACTGACTTCAGACTTCAGAGTAGTTTCATCTGCTAGATTGATATCTGTCATTGTTTTGATCTTCAGAATCTGTGCATCACTCTAAGCATTAAAGATATTCAATTCAGCTAAGGCCCAACGCGCAGAACAGAAATCATATGGGCAAAAAAATTAAAATAATGCAATATAATAAAAAAAATTCGCATTTAATGCTGTTTCTGAAATAATGATACATCTACTGCTGCATGTGACGCCCCTTTTGGGCGTCACATGCGACGCCTCAAGGGGGCGTCTTCCCCTTCATGGGAGACGCCCCATTGAGGCGTCACATGTGACGCCCAAAAGGGGCGTCACATACAGCAGTACTATATATACCCCATGTCCCTTTCATAATCCCCATTCATTCACATATCTCTGACCTCTTTCTAACCTCTCTCTTTCGACGATTCCTAGCGAAGCTCTGCCGACTTAGAGGTAAGTTCGTAATACCTTTAATCTATATGTTTAAATTACGGTGGTAGTTAGTAATGCATGTTAGGGTTGATTGTATATTAGAGATGGAGAACATTAGGATAGTCAATTAGAAACTTTATGCAATGCCATGAATGTTGTTATATTTAATTATGTTATGTAGTTATTAATATTTAGTTATGCATTACGATTTTACGTAGTTATTATTATTTATATTTAATTATGCGTTACGATTTTACGTAGATATTAATATTTAGTTATGCATTACGATTTTACGTAGTTATTATTATTTATATTTAATTATGCGTTACGATTTTACGTAGTTATTAATATTTAATTATGCATTACGATTTTACGTAGTTATTATTATTAATATTTAATTATGCATTACGATTTAGCATAGCAATTAGTGACAGAGAAAATAGTAGTTAGTATTTTGTAAGAATTATATTAATCTTGTGCAATGTTTTTTAATTATTTAATTACAAATAAACGATTGTACCAGTATTAACATTATTTAACTGTTTTCGATAGCGGTAATAAAAATGACGGATATGCTTAAAATATCTGATAACAAAGTATTTCATCGCTTAAATAAATTGTAAATAAAATGTGCCATTACATGTGATTAATTTAAATGTTTTTTTATATTATATAGTTTAGGGTAATGGCTGAGTCATCATCATCATCCGGTTCTGCTTCGGATGTAGAGCCCACCGATCCAAGCATGTATATAATACCTGGGCCATACAGATGGGAGGTCCTACGTAAGAGGACGCAAAAGGGTCATATTTCACAGCGGGTGTGGAATACCGAGCATGTGAGAAGAATAAAGACGAGGCGTGGGAAGCCGTCTGGGGGGCCACCTACAGGCGCTATCCCAGAGGTCGTCGCGGGTTACTTGACGCAGGCGGGATTCATACATGTCGCCCGGATGCGCCACATTCAGGTATGCATAATACATTGCTTTGTATTTATGTTATCATTCAATATCATTCGTTAACACGATATCATTCGTTAACACGATCTAATTTGACTCAACCAAGTTTTTAGTCAAGAAGACGTCATCTATGTACGTGAACGGACTCTGCCTTACACTGATAGCAGCTGCAGCAGCGTGACTACACGGGTACTTGAAGGCCTTAAACTTCCCACACTGACAGATTCTCTGTGGGAGATTGACAGAATATGAACGTTCCCAACCTGCGTCAACCTCAAATACAGTATGTTCAACATTATATGCACGAACATGGAGCCCGGTTGCATCTACCTGGTTCTTCTTGACCAATTCAACAACATTCTTGCAGTGACGATGAGCTGATTCAAGTTGTGCAACGGCTTTTGTACCTCTCTCAACAAAATAATGGACCAATCTGCTATATGTGTGCTTTACCAATGCGGTTATGGGCATATTTCTGGCCCCCTTCAAAACCCTGTTGACAGATTCAGCCAAATTCGTTGTCATATGACCGTACCTCCGTCCTTCAATATCGTAGGCACGCGACCACTTTTCCTTAGGGATTGCGTCAATCCAAGCAGCAATTTGAGGACTACTTTCACGGAAACTTGCAAGATTCCTCTCAAAATCAACCACGGCGGGAGTATAACCTGCACAATATTGGACATGTTTGAATTAAACATAAATTATCAATCATAATGGAAATAAAAAATTACGCAATCTCTCAATGAGTATACCTAAATTCTTTAACATCCGTTTCAAACCATCATTCCGAAACTTTTGATTGAAATTACTTGCAATATGACGAATACAGAAGACGTGATATGCATTTGGCGGCAGCCAATTAGGGTTATTTTCCACAGCAGATATTATGCTTCGGTGTCGATCGGATATCAAACATATATTTGACATGGTAGTAACATGAGCACGAATATTAACAAGAAAATAATCCCATGCTTCCAAGGTTTCACCTTCAACAATGGCAAAAGCGATCGGTAAACATTCATCGTTGCCATCTTGGGCTGTGGCCACCAATAATTTTCCTTTGTACTTTCCATATAAATGTGTTCCATCAATTTGAATAACAGGTTTAGCAAATTTGAACGCCTCACAACACTGTCTAAATGTCCAAAATATACGGTGAAAAACTTTTTTCCCACTAACTAAGCTCTGCTCGGCATAAAGATCATTTGTTTGTATATGATAAAATGAACCTGGAGAAAAGCGAAGCATGTATTCGCACCACCTTGGCAGAAAAGCATACGATTCCTCCCAATCACCGTACAAAATTGCCATCGCTTTCTGCTTCGCATACCACGCCTTTCTGTAAGAAACTTTAAAGCCATATTTAGCTGTTATCCTTTCTTGCACCAAAGAGATTGACACAGATGGTTCTTCCTTAATCATCCCTGCGATGAAGATGACGTAGACTCAATTTAATCATTACGTAAACGTTGACATATTAGTTAAATAAATGAAAACATACCTATGACGAGTTCTGCAATTACGTCCGCATCTAACTGTCTATGTCCTTGAGAAATGTGCTCATTCAAACAATTGTGTTTTCCACCCCATCTCGTGATCTTCCAATTTACACCGAACACCGGTTTGATCGCCCTTACACGCCACGGGCAACCTTCATTATACAAACAACATTTCATGGTCAACTTTGCAGGCGTGCTCTCAATTACGATTGCTTCTTGATGCTCCCTAATGAGGTGGTGCTTAAGTGCCATTTGAACATCTTTTTTTGTTTGAAATTCTTGATTGACAAATAACGCATCACCCAGTTGCCACGGACCTTGAATTGAACCTGATCCTGAAACCGTACCATCAGTGCATGATTCTTGTTCGCTCCGATAACTCCAATCAATGTACGAATAATGCGGAATTCCTTCCCAAAAAGGAATAACAGCTTCGTCACCTGCACCTGCGGATTATATGTTTTAAAAACAAAATTCTAAATTCAAGTATTAAACCAATATTCTATTCAGCTATTTATAATTAATTTCAATTACCTTCATGGGGAATACCTAACGGGGCAGACGCAACGTCAATCAACTGCGGCATTTGCGCCGCGACTGGTTCATGGAATATTGGGATATGAGACGCAGCCATTTCACGAGGTTCATCTCCTTCTGAAGCACTTGCATCATCCGCCAAAAGACGTTCTTCCATTGCCATATTTTCATCGTCTTCGTCATCCATTACCCAAGTCGGATCATTTTCATCTCCCTCAGAAAAGTTACCAACTGAAGACGCATAAGCGGGAAGCGAAGCTGGAAGACGGGGAGAATTTAAACCAACTGACCTCACTGGTAAGGAAAAATTCTCGGTTGCAGCCATGTCCACATACAACTCCAGAAAATCTATCCTTGATTGCTTGAAAAAATCTTCCATTGTCATCTCCAAGTCTTCATCGTCAACAACTTTCCAACTAATGTATCTATCACCTTGCCATACCCTTGTCGTGATCTGAGTGATACACTGGTTGTCTTGAAGACTTAACTTCTGCCGAATTCTCTCATGCAGTTCGCCAATGCTTGTGTTGCGTTGGATACGTGTTGGCCTTTTTTCACCTTCAAATATGACACCTCGTCGACCTTCAACCATCCTACCATTGTAATATAACACAACACGAACAGAATCAGAATTTGAGCTCATATTTAAATATAATAACAACTAAAATTCAAATACAAATTAAAGATAAAAGAATTAGAGTTAAGAAGAGATAAAGAAGAGTGAGAAAAGAGGTGTGCATTGAATGGAGGGTGTGGGGGTATTAATAGGTTGCTGCATGTGACGCCCCTTTTGGGCGTCACATGTGACGCCTCAATGGGGCGTCTCCCATGAAGGGGAAGACGCCCCTTTGAGGCGTCACATGCAGCAGTAGATCTGTCATTTTCTGCAAAACAGCATTAAATGCGAATTTTTTTTATTAAATTGTATTATTTTAATTTTTTTGCCAAATCATATGTCTCGTATATATTTAGGGTTTCGTTTTTTCGTTTAACATTACACAATCAATTTTGAACAAATTTTCCTACACACACAACATTTTGTGGTGCTCACACTTTTTAAAACAAAAAAAAAAATTAATAAAAATTAAGGCACGTAAAACGAATCTCTATAACATTATATAATCACTTTTCCTACAACGTAATTCTTATAAAACCCATATATTTATTTATTTTTATGACAAATGTCTCGTATATTTTATGGGGTTTATACTTCTTATGTAACATAAGATGAGACATTTTGCAACACACACATATTCAAGTGGGTCCCATTGGAAAAAAAAAATTAAAAATATTGGCACACAAAATGATGTGAGTGTAACATGAGAAAACTCTCTTATGTTGTATAAGAAGTATAAACCCATATTTTATTGGCCTATTTGAGTTGGGGTTTTATGAACCTTTTTTATTTTTTACTGGTTTGAATTTCGAAGTTTTAAATTATCCATCCATTAAATAATCGGTGCTCTGAACATTAGATATTCATCACGAATGCTTCTCGTAATTTGCATTTTAGCGATATTCTTAAATTCAAAGAATAATTTGATGAGAAATGTTATATTTATAAATTTTTATAAATTACACTAAGCATGATCGGTCATACTTGAATCAAGAGTGTATAATCGGTCATATTTAATGTAATTTGTAAAAATAAATAAATTATAAATGGATACTTTCCCCAATTTTATACCTTCTACATATGATTTTCAAAATAAATGACAATTGAGGAAAAATAACTACTTGTCAAGCTTGATCACAGTTGTCGTGTTTTTTATTTTTAGTTTTTGCTGTTTTTAGACTGCATTTCAAACTGATGGTAAGAGGAAAAGATAATATTATCATGTTAGGAATAGTGTCCTTTTGGAGTTAGAGAATTGCATTCTTTTTTCAATTCAGAAAATGGATTCAAATTGTTCATACTTCAGTTCAACTTCAGTTGACCAATCGATGTATCATTTACTCCATTTCTTTTCAACAGTGGAAGAAGGTAATGGTTCAGATAAGGAAAGGGTGCCCCAATGGTTAGTATTCTGTGTTGACCGTTCTATCTCAATCATGTGGGCAAGTTCAGTGTACTGAGAGTCTTGAGAGAGAGAACAGGATGGAGTTGGACTGGGAAAAAATAATTGGAAAAATAGAAAAAGATAAAATAATTTAGTTGAATTGAAGATGGTCTGTTCATTATTGAATTTAAAACACTTACCAACACACCATTATTGTTCTCAGTTACAATTATTATTATTATTTATTAAAAGCCAATATGGACCCAACTACTAATTAATTTGAGGAACACACCACCATTTTTCTACTTATTCTCCCTTCCCGGTGGTGGTGGTTAATCATTTTTGTTATTTTTTCTCAATTTGTCATACAATGAATTTCAACCCACATGGTTAGTTGTTTTGTTGTGGCACTTCATTAATTTCCCTCATAAGATTTTCGGTGTCTCACACAGTAACTTAAGAGCTTGCTTGTTCCACTTTCTCAAGTAATTAAAGAACAAATATTTATTTAAAACACATGAATTCCCTCCCTTTCATATCCCTTCCTTCAGTAATATTGAGGGGAGAAATATTGTGTTATCAGGAAAATAAATTTGCTCCAAATATGATGGGAAGAATTTTTTGTCGGGTAAGTTAAAAAAAGTGTTTGGTAGGTCAAAATTTTTCTCGGAAAATTAAATGAATTTTAATGATGTTATGCACCGCAGAGAAAACTTTTTTTTCCATCTTAGCCATGGCAAACTTTCACTGATGGTCCATGTGTTAAAAAACTAGACGAGAAAAAAATTTCTCCTACCTCTTATAACTTTTCCTTCTATCAAATATGACCACATATTTTTCCTTACCCTATTTTCCCAAGACAATTTTTTTTTTTTCATTCCTACCAAACAGGGAAAAGTTTTAGTCCAGTACTCTGTTTGCTTTTAGTATTAAATAACTTTTGAAGTTACACCAATGCCTAATGGAGACAATGCCTGCAACGTGGATTCACCTTGCAGCCTCTAAATGGATGGAACTTCCAATTAGGCCTCACATCTACCAGTTAAAATCTCGGTTTAAATATGTGATTTAACGATTTTTTTTTCAGTCAAACGATTTCATCAAACTTCCAAACGCTTTTACGATTTTTTACGATTTTTTTTACGTTAAGATTTTATGTTTTACGATTTTTTATTCTCCTTCCGATTTTAGATAAAACCCCGATTTTAACTACCATACTCACATCTTTTATATATTATTTATGCTGTGGGGTGTTGCCCATGTCTTTGCTTCATCTTTCTTCATCCATTTAATAACTGCAACCTGGTTGTTTCGACTCGTAACATATAGTAATTTTCTCTTGAATGATATGGAAGGGGAGAAACAAAATTGTATTTCTCACTTTCATTGGGTTTATTTTTTCTTCACCGGACGTCTCACCTTCTTCCTCTAACTAACGATACATTGGATGCCTATAACTAAAGATACCCCAAAAAAAGACATGAACATCTTATATCACAAAAACAATTTACTTGTATTAAAAAAAAAAATTACTCGATACCATTTTGAGCTTATAACTACTAGCTACTAACTAACAACACGCCTTTGAGAAAGCTAAACTATTTATTTGCAATGATCCATCCACGCACAAGTGAGTTCTCTACGTAGGCAAGATGTAATATAATGAAATTACTTATTGATATATATATATATATGATAAACATTTCTCAAGCAGTTTGAGATAAGTTTATCTTCAGCTAGTCCCAAAACTACGTCGTTTTTATTAATGAAGGGTGTTTATGTAATTTTAGGTGAATTAATGAAGGGTGTTTCAGTAAAATGTATATGATATAAAAATAAATAAAATTATAATAACACCCTTCATTAATTCACCTAGAATTACATAAACACCATTCATTAATCAAAATGACGTAATTTTGGGACTAAGTGGATATAAACTTATCTCAAACTGCTTGAGAAATATTTATATATATATATATATATATATATATATATATATATATATATATATATATATATATATTGGATTAGGGGACTGAATTCCACTTTCAGCATACGTAACTCAGCAGATGGCTTTGCAATATATGGCAAGTAGTTGTGTATTATCTATCAATTCTATTTCCTATTTTACCCCCTATCTGATGTTACACATACATTTAATGAACTAGATGAATAATGGAAGTGGGTAGTTTTGACCGAAGGTACCTAATAATGGAGAAAATGTGTCAATTGTTTTAAAAGTTACGTAAGCATTCACGTAAGAGATATGAAAGCAAAAAGATCACAATCTTAATTAAAGGAATACTTGATATAGAAACTAATTTTTGTTGAACTACTAGACCGCTTGAACCTAGATACTTTGAGGAATGAATCATTTACCCAAAATAGTGATATTTTGATGAATATTCAACACAAATATATGGATTGATTATGTTTAACTTTACCTGCTCACCTTAAATCAAACTTATGTTTCAAGGGGGATTCAGAATCTCAGATCATCACTCAAGCACAAATTTACCAATTAAAATAAATAAGTAGAGTCATGTAAATTATAATAGTTTTATACGGGTAACTTGTTTTTTTTTGGTAAACTATACGGGTAACTTGTTACTATAGTGTTATGTGAGTACTATTACTCTTAATAAATTTGATAAAAGTAATTTACAGAGATCCATAAAAGTAATGCTAAGTATATTCAAAAGAAAAAGTGCTTGTGCTAAGTTTAGGGGTGTCAAAACGGGTTGACACGATACGAATTTGACACGACACGAATACATTAACACGAACATGACATGAATTTTTATTCGTGTCAAAATCTTCAACACTAACACGACACGAATTTTTTGCGGGTTGACACGACACGACACGAATAACACGCAAAATATGGGTCAAAATGGTATTTGACAAAAAAAAATTTTAAAAAATTTGATTGAAATTAATTTTTTTTTAAAGAAATAGTAATAAAAAATTAAAAATAAAACAAATAAAAAAATACGGGTCAACACGAATACGAATACATCAACATGAGCATGACACAGATTTTTTACGTGTCATTTTTCCAACACAAACACGACACAGATTTTTTTGCAGGTCAACCCGAACACGAATTTTAGTGTCGTGTCGCGGGTCGACTCGCATGTCAAAACCTATATTAACACCCCTATGCTAGTTGTATGAACGAAGGGATTAATATTTCTTATATTATAGGAAATAATTTTTTTTCTTATATATATAAAAGTGAGTGGGGTTTATATAGAACCATAATAAGAGAGAGAAAAAGAAAACGTGAACTTCAAGAAAATGCATCATTTCATATTAAAATTTCACATAATCTAGTCATATGAAATTTGTGTCTATAAAATTTCATATGATTAAATTATGTAAAATTTTAATGAGAGACTCTGTTTCCGAACTTCATAGTTCATATATTTTTATACACATATATAAGATAAAATTATTTTTTATAATATAACAAATCTTAATCCTATACACTAATCACGACAGTAGGAAAAAAAGTCAACAACGAGATATATAGGAGTTTTCAAAATATGAAAAGAAAATAATAATAATAATAATGTTTTTTTGAAGTAGCTTGACTATTTGCGAGTTGCGATCACTGATGAAGGGTCAGTTACACTGCTTACGATTCTCAACTTACGGATAAATAATGATTATAGAATAGAGAGAAGAGAGCTGTTGGAGTTTTAGGAGCTGTTGGAGTGGGGTCCGGAAGGTTTAGGGGGGTATGGCTGTTATTCCATTAATTGATTCCTTTGATGGGTCCCTCTGAAGGGAAAAAGGACACAAAATATTGTCTTTTTCGGTTTATCAAGAGGGAACCAAGTGAAGATCTGTATGCTTTATCTTTGGCCCCTCAAAAAAGAAACAGATAAGTGAATAAATGAATCACAGAATAAAAGTTGCAATGTGGAATTCCCATAATATGATTGTATTTACATACTCCCCCCACTTTTTTAAAAGGCAAAAGAAAAGAAAAGAAAATAACTTTCCTGCCATTTCAGCACAGGAAGGGAAGTACATAATTAATTTCTCTTTATTCTGATGGAAAAGGGATATTTTAAAAGAAATCCATGTCACTGTGACTCCCTTGCTTGTTCTCCCTCTATATATCTGTCTTCATCATTTGCTATTGCACTGGTCCATACCAGAACAAAGTTACAATTAAATAGGATAATTACATATTGAAAAAGAGAGAAATATTTCTCCTTTTAGAATGACACAACTTATATCATTTTACTCTCATAAAGAAATAGAATCCACACCTTTATTTTTTTTTTGTCCACTCTCTTTCCTTCTTTATCTATCTCTTTCTCTCAAAGAGCCGGCTTGGCTCAGCGGTAAGCTTGCTTGCCGTGGTGTATCAGGTCGCGGGTTCGAATCAATCTCTCTGCAAAAAACAGGGGAAAGACCGCCTAGAGTATTCCCTTCCCTAGACACTCACGAAGTGAGTATTTAAACCGGGTCGGCCCTATCTATCTCTTTTTCTCACTTAAAATAACACAATTTTACATCCTTTAAAATGATACATATTTTTTCAATTGAAAAAATATAACCTTTTCACAAAGCCAATTCCCATGAAGAAAAAAAAAAGGAATACTACAAATGAAAATGGTAGATTCTTATGCGAGTCATATCATTAAGTTGAAGAGGCTCCACAAAAAAAAACAAGGCTAAGATAGGCTTGTTGAAGGAGAGGGCGGTAGAGGTCGAGCTCTATTGCGAAAAGTAAGATTTGGAACATTTTGTTACTTTGAGAA